>WNWK01023998.1:0-30330 GCA_009830355.1 Cherax destructor | reverse complement strand
CTGGATGTGGGTTTTGCCCTAGATTTGATCTAGGAAACAATTTTAAGCTCTTCCTGTGTTTCCTGGCTCCTGTATGATTCCTTAAGCTTAAGTTCGATATTTTCCATTTCTCTGGCCAGTGCCTCTTTCTGTATTTCAGATATACTGGCCCCTTTCAGCAGCTCTTGTGATTCTTCGCCTTTGCCTGTAGAGGGAGTCTCTCTCTCTCTCTCTCTCTCTCTAGTTTACAACTTCTTTTTTCTTGGGGAAATATGCCTTGGGCATACCTTAAGTGCCACAATTAATTTTTTCTAGGCAAAGGTTTAGATCTGTATTGTTTAGGATATCTTCCCAGCTTTTCATTTAGGACATGGTTAATTTGATCCCACTGTGTGTTTGTCATTGAAGTTGAATTTGGTGTAAGCACCCTCAGGTCAAGTGAATTTTCATCTGAGCTGCCTCCTGCGGTTATCTCGGCTAAAAAATTATTTGCCACATTCCTTCATTTTAAGGTGTCTTAAGTTGAAATCACCCAGCAATGAATAAAACACAAATACCATCAAGCAAGTTAAAATAACCAGTATTATAAATAACTTCCTATCAGGTGTATTAAGTCTATTGGAGTTAATTTATTATTTTAATTTTTTTAATTAATGGACATTCTTGTTTTAGCTTTTAAATATGTGAATTTCAGCCACATTTTCTAGGCTCCTAGTAGCGTCATTCTCAAATTTAAGCAGCTCATCTGCTCTAAGAGAATTATTATTATAATCAAAACTAAGTTCTAAACCCACCAGGGTCTTCTCTAGGAGAAGCCTTTAACAAAAGTGGGTGGTCTTTGCCATCTGTCATTTTGTTTACTCTGTTGATTTGTTCATTTGCATTCATCATTTTAACTGAAACTAATTTTCTTAAACCACCATACAATACCTATATAACTAGGTATAAATTGTGAATGTTTAACCGACTATTGTATGTATATATAGTAAGGCCTCTTAAGACATGCAGATAGCATTCTAAAAAAAAAAAAAACCTGGATCAAACTTGATTGTCTCGTTTTCTCTATACACTGATGTGTACAGGTTTAGCACTTCCCATTTATAATTATGAACCATCCACCATTAAATATATTGTGAAGGCTTGCCTGCCTTCTCAAGTGTTAGTGGAGCTCCCTCCCCCTTATTTTTTTATCTATAGACACATTCTGTAATTTCTCTTATTTAGCTGTAGTGACTCCTTTCACACACTTTTGAATAGGTGACAGTCTGTACTAAATACACAAGCTCTTATTTTTCTTTATTTCTAATTTCATGAATGGTAAATCTATTCACACAACTCTCAGGCAGTTTCCAACACTAGCTCATGACCTGTAAATATACCTAACATTTCAGTGTTCTTCAACAAAGTCAGAGGTTCACATTTAATCTTTTTTAGCACCTACAGCATTACTAATATTCCTCTTGGTTACCATTGTTAACATCCTGGGACCAGATAGGGATGAAAATATCATTAGCTTGATAAATGGAATGCATCTGTAGGTGGCATGGGTTGTTGATGGAAGGGAAGCAGTCTTGTACCACTGAGTGTAGTACCCAAATTTTGAACATTACCTGTTTCAACACTTCACAGTGTGCATATAAAGATTTTCAGTTGCACTAAAAATCATATTGAAATCACGTTGCATGAAGGCTTACTGTTTTAATATACTGTACTATACTGTAAATAGATTTTTACTTAGCTCTATCTTAATGCAGAGTAAGACTAGAATTTGTCTAATTTTGCTACATAATGTTACCATACATATACTAAACAGCAGAATATTAAAATGAATTTCCATTTTGGGATCACTCTTCCCTAGAAATTCCAGAATGCCTTATCTGTAATTTTAATGTGCTGTAATAGAGTAAAAAGAACTATGGTAAAATTTATTACAAAGCATATGATGCCAACAAATTAATGATGGACAGCACATAGAAAATGATTACAAATTGCATTATTAAATACATATGGAAAGTTAAAATATGAAACTTGACTCTGTTAAGAGAGATGTATAGCTTACATCTTCCACAGTGTATAGTAATAAAAGCATCTACTTAAGCACTAGTATGTCCATTGTAGGAAATTCCATTATAACCATGTTATTAGTTGTATTTAAAAAACAAACACTAAACCTATTATAACTGCACAAATTTACATTTTGTATTTTTCATCTGAGCATTATAAAAAAAAATTCCTGTACGTATATTGCTATTCTAAATCCATATTATTATTATAAGTAACATCCACAAAAAAATAGTGCAATATATATTTTTAAGACTCCAGTTCTGAAAACATGGATAATACATTTTTATGCATAATGAATATTACCAATTAACTATCAATACCAGTTTCAACTGTTTTACCATTAATGCCAACTCTTCCCTCCCATCATCTCTCCTCTTGTGATGTTAGCTGAATTAACCTTACAAGTTTAATAATTTCTATGAAATAAATACAAAAAAATTTAACCTGTATGGGGCATTTAGCACCTCTCATTTATAAGCATTATTAGCTTGTCCCTAAAATTCTTTGCAAAATAGGGGTTTAACAAGAATATTTGCCCAGACTGTTTAGAAATACAATACTGGACAGTATGCATATTACTTGTATACTATAAAAGAAATGCAGTACTGTGCAGTATACATACGTATTTATAAAAACAATTTCTCATAATTGTTACCACTTCATCCTATCAAGAACAGTGAGAAACATACTGTGCAAGGAAATTTTTTATTTTACTAACTTTTCAAAATGAATATATATGTACAATCTGAAAATTATTTAGTGTTACATTGTCCTGAGAGCTGTACTGCAGGTTCGCCAGTTCTCAAATAATATATAACTACTTCAATATATTACCCAAATTTTGGTAACTGCCATACAGTTCTTTGGGCAATATCTTTGGCTTAACCTTAGGGTCATATTTATGTACAGTGGACCCTCGGTTAACGAAAAAACTTCATCCAAGAAGCCTGCTCAAGTGCCATTACCGAACGAATTTATTTCCTTAAGAAATAATGTCACGTAGGTTAGTCTATTTCAGACCCCCAAAAATACACTTCCACATGCACTTACAATATTATACTTACATAACTGTACGATTTCCGGGGTATTCGTTAACCGAGGGTCCACTGTATTTAAAAAAAAATTTAATCACTACAGTATTCAATAATGGTTTCATGTTTAAAAAAATGTCAAACTAATTTTGGGACACTGAATTCAAATCTGAACTTAATTTTGCACCAACATGTACAGCTTCTTTGAAATAAAACTCCACAGTGAACTATTTCACCAAGACAGCTATCATGAAGAAAAGATATTGAGAGGAACCTGATGATCGCTTTGATAGCCGACAGCTGCGGGAAAGTGATACTCAAGACAGGAAGCTGTGATGTAAATATGTTACGACTGTATGGAAATTTATTTTTGTTGTGCATATGTATGTTATGAATTTACAATAAATATTTGGTTTTATCATTGCATGCACCACTTAACTTCTATGCATAATATATGTACGTACCTATGATTGTTAGGTAAATACATGTGGGTCTCAACCTTAAATATCCAAAATAATGATCACCAGATTTAAAAAAAAAAAATTACAAGACAAACAAAAGCTCAGATTAATGATCGGTGCATTAAAGTTAGCTTAAATGAATCAATTTGGTTTCTGAATTGGATAAAAAGTTCAAATTTATTGGCTAGTGAATTATTGGGAATGTGTGTACATTATTATTATTAAAAAACTACTCTTATGTGCACTGAGAAATAGGGTAGTGATTAATGCAGGTACAAGGGTATCTTAAGAAAAATACTGAATACAGTAATAGAAATCTTGACCTAGACAAACAATTATGAATTAAAAAAAAATTCCAATGTAAACTGCTTTTTTCATTTCCTAAAAATGTAACATTTTGAGATTCTGAACTAGTACAAATTTAATCAAAATTGCATGGTTGTTCATTCAAAATTAGAGAGATGAACAAAATGTATACCTGCTGTATTTTCATGCTCACTTCCTGAAGTTAAAAATACTATAAAACTTGCACTTAAATACCTGACAAAGACTTATTTCAATCAAACTAAAGGTAGCTAATACATAGAAGCCAGATAAACTAGTACAGTACTTGCAATTATCAGCACGAGCTTTTCACCGAAATCTAAAAAGTTTACCGTGAACTGAAGCAGCTGTACGACCCATGTGGGTTTAGTGCTTAGTTATATTTGTAATAATAATAATTGAACTGAAGCATCAATCTCAATTCCATGCTTAGACCCTTTATATTTAAGCTTTAAACAATCAGGCAACGAAGTTTATCAGAAATGGTTTATAACTAGTCACTAGAGAAGTGTGAAAGTAGCTGTAAGTAAAATACAGGTGTTCCTTGACTTACAATGGGTTTGTCGGAACGTAACCCCATGATAAGTCGAAAATATTGGAAGTCGAATAATATAAACTAAATAAAAGAAATAACTACTGTTACTGAATAAGTAAATAAAAAAAAAATTACTAACTAAATAGACCCCCGGAAATCGAACAGCTCCCAACTCGAACAATTATGTAAGTGTATTTTTGTAAGTGCACTAGAACAGCATTCTGGAATGAATTATGTTCGATTTCCGGGGGTCCACTGTACCAGTATTGAAAAGTAAAAAAAATGTATACAAGTTACGTACTTACCGCCTTCATGCTGGGTAATGATCTTAAGTTTCATGTCCAAAGTAATTGCTGTTACATCATCGTAAGTTGGCGAGCACCTGTACATAAACTCTTAAGATTTGTAAAGCTCAAGGAGGTAAGGAAAAAAATATTAATCGGAATCACTGTCATCGCTGTCTCCTCTTCTTCCACCCCTAATGGTCTTCTTTTTCTTAATATCTACTTTCATCCCTGGTTTAGAAACAGGAGGGCACAAAAGATCTCCAGTATATTCTATCACAGCTGAACGTCCAATTCTCCACTCTAGCGTTTCAGTAGTGAATTCATCTGTGTTTCCTAGGTCTGTGAATCCAACGATGTAATCCTTAGTCTTGCCGTTCTTTACTAAACACAATGTAGGAAGGACACGAATGCTGAGTCGTTCTGAAAATACAATTATAAACTTTTATCACCTGCCAAACATGATCACCTGATTTATGGAATTAATATAATAAGTAGGAAAGTAAATAACTTTCAGTACAGTAAAATCTCTCATTTACACACTAAAGGGGAAAGAAGGTGTATGATAATGCCGAATTTCCGCAACTCCTGAATTACGAAATAATCATTTCACGATTGTCCGAATGTCTTCTGAAGTAGTGGACTTAGTCCGTTAGTGTCTGTTTTTTTCTGCATCAAGATTAAGAATATTGTAACCTATAGTACCACAGTACTGTACTGTATATAATAATAGTTTATAGTACATAATTTAGAGTAACTTTACTTACATTTTCATGGAGCTAAGATGAGGTGTAAACTGTTATCAATAGTGGTGACTCAGAATAACTTTTATTCTGAGTTAGAGGAGCTGTAAAGCTCTACTAGTGACAGTAATGTAGATGGCTGAGAAGACACAGATGACTGACTGATAAGATGTAGATGGCTGAGACCACGATTTCACATACCAATGCCACTGAGATGCCAGACTCAACATTCTTTATTAATCTGAGTTTCCCTTGAACACAGAGAACCACACATTTTCTCTTGGTACCACCACTTGCTTTAGAAGCCATTGTTAACTGCACTTTACTTAATATGTAAATAAAGTCACACAAAAACTCTATACCCAGGAAAAATTGGAGAATGAATGTGTGTGTGTGACCACGAACAAAAAAACTGGCACAGGTGGTCTACAGCTCAAGGAACAATAAAAACAGACAAGTCCTGGATGTTGCTGCTTTGGCACGTACCAAACAAACTTCCGAGTTAGCAGACTTGGTCTGATACTTCAGAAGACAGCTGGACATTATCGCAACAGACAAAATGCAAAATTATGGACTTTTGTCTATTTTTACCGATAAAGCATCTGCCAAAATCTGTCAATGTGAGGTTTTACTGTAAATTGGAACCTCGAGTTTTGGCCATAATCCGTTCCAGAAGCTCGGCCGAAACTCAAATTGTTCGAAAGTCAAAGCAATACGTATTTCCCATAAGAAATAATGTAAATCCAATTAAGCCGTTCCAGACACCCAAAAATATTTAAAAAAAAAATACATTTTTTAAAGAATAACTATAGTTTTACATACACAAAACAATTATAAATACATATTAGTGGACCCCCGGTTTCCGTGATTTTTTCGTTCCAGAATGCTGTTCAAGTGCCATTACCAAACGAATTTATTCCCATAAGGAATAATGTAAAGTAGACTAGTCCTTTTAGACCCCCAAAAATACATTTACAAAAGCATTTAAAAAAATACACTTACATAAAAGGGCGAGTTTGGAGCAGGACGAACACCGGGGGTCCACTGTAGTACTTAAATGAATACGTAATGAAATAGATAAATAAACATTTAAAATCACATTTACATACCTTTATTGAAGACTCTTGTTGGCGTATGGAAGACAGGGAGGAGAGAGGGAGGACTTATTATTGTTTGGAAGGGGAATCCCCCACCATGAGGACTTCAGGTATCAAAGCCCTATCTGGGGTTACTGCCATACATCCTGGCAAGCTTAAGCACACGCACACCACTTTCGTATTTTTCTACAATTTCTTTCTTCAATTCTATCGTGTTTCTCACTTTCTTTACCAAAAGGCTGGCACTAGGAAGTTTCTTTGGGCCCATGGTTAATTATGTAGCAGTCGCACTCAATCAACAAGCACAAAAAACAATGGATTATTGTGAAATGTTTGGATGAATGCGCAGGGTAATGTTCACTCGAGGAGAAACAAAGCCAGACTGACTCACAACGCATGCGTGGGATGCTTTGTGTGGGCGCGGACAGGTCTGGTACGGCAGCCGAAACTCAAGGTACTGTTCGAAACTCAAGACAAAATTTAGGCAAAAAAATGACCGAAACTCAAAATGGCCGAAACTTGACGTTCCACTGTACTTAATTTTTTACTTATATCTGACATCTTATTACCTCCCTTTACAGATTGGTATCATGTGAGATATATGATGAATTGTAGGAAATTTCACAACTTATTTCATTATTACATGAGTGAAGCAATTGGCACTTGTATGCACAAAGACAAAAGAATGTGAGTTAATACTGAGAAATTTATTAAGCGTATACAAATGGGGAAGTACAAGCCAAAAATCAAAGACAACAGACCACTAATTCACAGACTGGAACTGTGGACTAGAGGACACTAGTCTGTGCTCGACTATTATCAACTTTGGGGGAGAAAGAAGAAAAAAGGCCAGAAATCAAGTCAAGGCAGATTAAGTTGAGATTTTTTTTATAATGCTCAGGAGAAAGCAATGGAGAATGAGAGGAATTTAGGTCTGATCCAAGGGAGGGACAAATCCAGTTACTTGGATCAAGATCTCTCCAGCATCAAGGCACTCTCCCTGTGGGGTGAAGGTTTGGAGACAGCCAAGGTCACATCAACTGACCTTGACATACATTCTCACGATTAGATCATTTGGTAATGTACGTATAAGGATAGAGGCTAGCATCTAAAAAAACAAAACCAGCACTAAGATTTGTGTTACAGATGTTGAGTGTAAGAGCCAGTTCAAAAAGGCAGCATCTCTGAAAGTTCAAAGACAGGAAAAATTTGAAAGTTGTCCAGCTTATGGGCTATCAATGATAAAAAAAGAGCATTCCTGAGAATGAGGAAAGTTCACTGAAAGGGTAATGCAGAGACAGAAAATTTACTAAGTTATGCAAACAAAATACAGTGGACCCTCGGTTAACGAAAAAAATTCATTGCAGAAGCCTGCTCAAGTGCCATTACCGAACGAATTTACGTCCTTAAGAAATAATGTCATGTAGGTTAGTCTATTTCAGACCCCCAAAACTCCACTTCCACAAGAACTTACAAAATTATACTTACATAACTGCACGATTTCCGGGGTATTCGTTAACCGAGGGTCCACTGTAGAATTTTTTTTTTTTATCAACACATTGGCCGTTTCCCACAGAGGCAGGGTGACCCAAAAAAGAAGAAACATTTTCATCATCACTCACTCCATCACTGTCTTGCCAGAGGCACACCTACAGTACAGTTCAAAAACTGCAACATATCTCCTGCAATTATATCATGGAAAATATATTTTATAAATATATCATACCTGTTAAGAATGGAGCCTTTTCTGCATTAATTTTACAAAATTTTGTTTCAATGTGTTTCCTAGCAAGAACATTCAAGTGTTTGTCAACAATCTTGCATCGAATAAATTGGTCTCGGTAGAAATGACACACAACATTCTCTGATTTTTTGGTGGTTTCAAAGAATTCTTTCTCGTCACATAGCTCAGAGTATTCTCCATGGCCCTGAGTGAATAAAGAAAAGAACTGTTATTCAAAGTGTTATTAAACAATCTCTGATGAGACAGGTACAGTAATTTAATTGAAGTTCAACAAACAGAGTATTAGTACTGGTCATAGTAATTAAATATGATGAGGTTGAAAGCTTGAACAGTATCTGAATGTAATTTTAATATAATCCATACACCTGTATTTCATACCTCTGCATGACCCTTGTCAGTTTAGCACTTTGATTATAATATATTTCATACCAATTGTAGTGTGTAAGTGTAGTGAAAGTTTCTGTTTATTAATCAGAAGATGGGTGGGCACAAAAATCTTAAATGTAACAATGGTACTTCAAATGAGTTGTAGTTTGGCTGTAGCTACCGTGAAGCAGATAATGCCAAGTATGTATGTATTGTACTGTGCAAGGTATTTAGGAAGTACTTATTAAAAGCCTCTCTCTCTATTCATAAGATGAACCTTCATAGCAAGACTGGTGGTAAATACTGGGCTATATTTAGATAGGAGGCAGACAAAAAAGAAAATACAGTGGACCCTCGGTTTACATTCACCTCGAAACTCGAACAATTATGTAAGTGTATTTTTGTAAGAGCTTTTGTAAGTGTATTTTTGGGGGTCTTAAACGACTAAGCTAATTTACATTTGTCCTTATGGGAACAAATTCGTTCGGTAATGGCACTCGAACAGCATTCTGGAAAGAATTTTCAACGAAAACCGAGGGTCCACTGTAGATATCTGAAAGATTGGGTTTCAAAAACTGGTGGTCTTTGATGAAGGACTAAAAAGAACAGTTTTGTGTCTAAATCAACAAGATGGGGGTTGCTAAAAGCAATCCAGAACCTTACTCACTACATACATCCTCTCCTCACTTAACGACGGAGTTCTGTTCCTAAGACCACAACGTTAACGAATTCGTCGCTAAGTGAGGAGCACATTATAATTGTACATAGTTTGTGTCAACCATCTTTGATATTGTTTTAATGTCACCTTTGCACCATTTATAACATTTCTGGTAATATGTATTTTTAAATGTTTATACAGTAGTGTACTGTATATTGAAATAAAAGAAGAGAAGAAATCAGCTCTAATATACTACATTATTTAGGTATGAATACTGGGAGGTATAACATCGTTTAGGAGTGAAGAAGAGCAGGATGTAAGTGTGGGGGAGGTGCGTGAGGCATTACGTAGAATGAAAGGGGGAAAAGCAGCTGGAACTGACGGGATCATGACAGAAATGTTAAAAGCAGGGGGGGATATAGTGTTGGAGTGGTTGGTATTTTTGTTTAATAAATGTATGAAAGAGGGGAAGGTACCTAGGGATTGGCAGAGAGCGTGTATAGTTCCTTTATATAAAGGGAAGGGGGACAAAAGAGATTGTAAAAATTATAGGGGAATAAGTTTACTGAGTATACCAGGTAAAGTGTATGGTAGGGTTATTATTGAAAGAATTAAGAGGCAAGACAGAGTAGGATTGCAGATGAACAAGGAGGCTTTAGAGTGGGTAGGGGATGTGTAGATCAAGTGTTTACATTGAAGCATATATGTGAACAGTATTTAGATAAAGGTTGGGAAGTTTTCATTGCTTTTATGGATTTAGAAAAGGCATATGATAGTGGATAGGAGAGCAATGTGGCAGATGTTGCAAGTGTATGGAATAGGTAGTAAGCTACTAAATGTTGTAAAGAGTTTTTATGAGGATAGTGAGGCTCAGGTTAGGGTGTGTAGGAGAGAGAGGGAGATTACTTAACGGTAAAAATAGGTCTTAGACAGGGATGTGCAATGTCACCTTGGTTGTTTAATATATGTATTTATAGATGGGGTTGTAAAATAAGTAAATGCTAGGGTGTTGGGGAGAGGGGTGGGATTAAATTATGGGGAATCAAATGCAAAATGGGAGTTGACACAGTTACTTTTTGCTGATGATACTGTGCTTATTGGAGATTCTAAAGAAAAGTTGCAAAGGTTAGTGGAAGAGTTTAGGAGGGTGTGTAAAGGTAGAAAGTTGAAAGTGAACATAGATAAGAGTAAGGTGATGAGGGTATCAAACGATTTAAATAAAGAAAAATTGGATATCACATTGGAGAGAGGGATTATGGAAGAAGTGAATGTTTTCAGATATGTATTTGGGAGTTGACTTATCAGCGGATGGGTTTATGAAGGATGAGATTAACCATAGAATTGATGAAGGAAAAAAGGTGAGTGGTGCGTTGAGGTATCTGTGGAGACAAAAAACGTTATCCATGGAGGCAAAGAAAGGAATGTACGAAAGTATAGTGGTACCAACACTCTTATATGGGTGTGAAGCATGGGTTGCAAATGCTGCAGCGAGGAGGCAGTGGAGATGGTCTGTCTAAGGGCAATGTGTGGTGTAAATACTATGCAGAAAATTTGGAGTGTGGAAATTAGGAGGTGTGGAGTTACTAAAAGTATTTGTCAGAGGGCTGAAGAGGGGTTGTTGAGGTGGTTTAGTCATTTAGAGAGAATGGATCAAAGTAGAATGACTTGGAGAGCGTATACATCTGTAGGGAAAGGAAAGCGGGGTAGGGGTCGTCCTCGAAATGGTTGGAGGGAAGGGGTAAAGAAGTTTTGTGGGTGAGGGGCTTTGACTTCCAGCAAGCATGTGTGAATGTGTTAGATAAGAATGGAGATGAATGGTTTTTGGGACCTGACGAGCTGTTGGAGTGTGAGCAGGGTAATATTTTGTGAAGGGATTCAGGGAAACCTGACCAGTATTCTTTTTTTCTTTTTTTTCAACACATCGGCCGTCTCCCACCGAGGCAGGGTAACCCAAAAAGAAAGAAAATCCTCAAAAGAAAATACTTTCATCATCATTCAACACTTTCACCTCACTCACACATAATCACTGTCTTTGAGTCCTGGAAATGGGAAGTACAATGCCTGCACTTTAAAGGAGGAGTTTGAGATATTGGCGGTTTGGAGGGATTTTCTGAACTGTCATATCTTAGCGCCTCTGCAAAGACAGTGATTATGTGTGAGTGAGGTGAAAGTGTTGAATGATGATGAAAGTATTTTCTTTTGAGGATTTTCTTTCTTTTTGGGTCACCCTGCCTCGGTAGGAGATGGCCGACGTGTTGAAAAAAAAAAAAAAAAAGAATACTGGTCAGAGAGCCCGTCGTAAGTCTGAGGCATCAGTAAACAAGTACGTCGCTAAGTGAGGAGAGGCTGTATACTGTAGGATCAACCTAATTACCTCCAATTCCCCAGTATGATACTCACAGGTTTAGCACATCCCCACAAATGTAATAATATACTGTACTGTATAAACTTCAACATATATTTAATTTCAAAGCATTTTATTGCAATGACTTACATTACTAATCCATTCTTGTTTCTTCTGCTGTCGCTCCTTCATGGCTGCTAAACGATCCCGTCGAATTGCATCTAAATCATCGGCATCCAAGGTTTCAAGTTTTTCTATTTCTGCATCAAGCTGTTGTTCAATTATCTGTGTTGCAGCCACCAACTGCTTTTCTACTAATGCATTTGCATTCATTGCGGCTATTGTGCTGGAGATAGAAAAAATATTGCATCAGCATGAAAATACTGAACTAAATAAATAAATAAATAATGTACTATATACGTATATATATATACTATACAGTGGACCCCCGACTTTCGAACATTCTTCATTCCAGAATGCTGTTCAAGTGCTGTTACCAAACAAATTTATTCCCATAAGGAATGATGTAAATTAGATTAGTCCATTTCAGACCCCCAAAAATACACTTATAAAAGCACTTACAATAATAAACTTACATAAAAGGGCGAGTTTGGAGTGTTCGAATAGCGAGGGTCCACTGTACATATTTTTTTTTTTTACTCCATAACCATCTCCCACCAGGGTAGCATGAAGAAAAACAAAGGAAATACATTCATTATCATTCATATAATAGTTATCTTGCCATGAGTGAACAGACATCACAATTCAGATAACCCTCCAAAAAGCAACATCCCTCACCCCTCCTTCATAAGGCATGCACTATACTCCAACCTCATGGACTCAAGTTTGGGTAACCAGTTTCCATGAATCCCTTCATAAGCATTACCATGATCACACTCCAACAGCATGTCAAATTCTAAATACCACTAGTCTCCACTCCAATCTAACAAGCTCATGCACACCTGCTGGATGCTGAAGTCTCTACTACAGAATGTTGTTACCCTTCCTGTGATGACCCGTATGCCTCCTTTCCTCCACCCCAGATTTAAACACCCTTTTTACAATCGTATTCTGTTCCATTACAGTCATTATTATTTACTCTGCAGTATTAGGCCACTCTGTATTCACTGGTTGTTTCTTAAAGTACATTTTATGAAAAAGTGAATGTGAGGCCACTTTCGTCATTACATTCAGAGATATTTCAAGATTTTGGAAAAATGTTGAATGAAGACGTTCTTCTCATTTTAGGTTTCAAATAATCACCAGTATTTTCTATAATAAACTAAATTTTTTTTTTTTTATTCTATGTAATTTCCTTTTATATGTAATCCTGTTGTACCTGTAACTACCCCAAAACTAAATATCACTTTCTAAATATGCCACTGAAAAAATGCTGACTTAATTGAGCATGTCTGGCGAGCCAAATACCAAGGAAACACGTGGAAGTTGGGCCACATTCCAACCATGGAATTTCTAAAGCGGTGGGGATGATCATGGGTAGTTTCAAGATTTTCACGCATCTTGAAAAAAGTAAATGGTGCAGATATTAAAGATAACAATGAGTATACGTATATTGGCCAATTAGAGTGCTGATGACAAATTTGACTATGATAAACTGTTACAATTTTGCAAAGAAAATATGGCAAAATACCAAGCAAATTAATTTTTTAACTCATGCAAATTTGCTTTTTATTATTATTATTATTATTATTATTATTATTATTATTCATTAATAGCACTGAACAGTTATTTGGTTTGAAAAAATTGGTTGCCATTTGGCCAGTTTAATGTAGCCAACTCCCTTGCAACAACTATTAGTGTAGATGTTAATAAAAATTTGGGTTTATCTACTAGTCAGAACTCAGGCATTATTTTTTTAAATACAAAAAAGCTATCTATGCCCTGACAAAAAAAAATGCTTAATTTCTCGTTCAAATTGTTATTCCGAGAGATATTAACAAAAATAATAAATACCCTTACGTGTGTTAGAATGCCCCCACAGAAGGGCCAATAAAACGTTAGTATAGTAGAGTATTCAGTCATGTTACATGCCTGGCCAATCACAAATGTCACATGACACACCTGGCCAGTCACAGCGAACATGTATGTCTATATACTATGTTCAATCCCAAATCAACCAATACTGGAGTAATTTCTTCCAACTGTGATACATGTACATAAAAAATTTTAAAACTTAATTTTGCACACTGTAACGTAAGTATTCCTGTTGAATAATTAATTAGGTTATGTTAAGTTAGATTACATTAGGGTTTAACATGTTTTTTATAGCAATTGTTGTGGATGGCAACCTTAGTAAGAAAAATTAGGACATCACTGGAAATAAGCCACTGATGAGCTTCCTTGGGTTATCCTGGGTTAATAATCCAGTGTTCCTAAAGCTCTTAATTAATACTGCTGAACGTGAACTGAGATTAGAAGACCCCAATGGAAATAAGTAACTTTGTCTGACTTTTTTGGGTTATCCCAGGTAATCTACACATGTGCTGCTATGTATGATAATTTATGTAACTATTTATGTGTACCTGTACCTGAATAAACTTACTTATTTACGACAATGCTCTATCTTGTTAATAATAGAGTAAAATAATGAGTATTTGAAATTAACCACTCTTTACCTGTCTAAAGTAGTCTTTAAGTATTTGGTTAAGTCTGCCCAAAATGCCCCGGCATGATAGTGGCTTTCTTTGTACCAATCAAATTATGAAATGTAAACACACAGTGTAACCTTTGCAAAGAAATAAACTTTTGTTTTGTTTTTGTTTTCATGGAGATGAAGGTTCCACTGAAGTGACCCAAGAAAATACTGCCGCAGTACTGTGGATGTAACCAACCGAGTGAAGCTTTTTATTTAGGTTTCGTATGAGTTTATTTTTTACAATGGTGTTATATTGTACATTATATAGAAATAATGCAAAATCCAAAGGACGATCTCATTAAGTTACAAGTAAGTTTATTCAGGTATAGGTACACATAGTTACATAAATTATTATACATTGCAGCTTACGTGTCGATTACCTAGGATAACCGAAAAAAGTCAGACAAAGGATCTTATTTCCATTGGGGTCCTTGTAATATCCTAATAATAATAATTATAATAATAATAATAATGACATCTGTTTCTACAAGTACATGTACGAGAAATAAAGGCCTAGCTGACATCAATGACATACTATTATATAGAAAGTTCCTTGTTATGCAGAGCATTTCGGTCAAATTAGGTCCATTTTGTCCCAGGATGCGACCCACACCAGTCGACTAACACCCAGGTACCTATTTTACTGCTAGGTGAACAAGGACAGCAGGTGTGTTAAGGAAACACGTCCTAATGTTTCCACCCGTACCAGGGATCGATCCATGGACCTCTGTGTGTGAGCTGAGCGCACTAGCGATCGAACTACGTAAAAATTGGTTACGATAAAGGGGTATATGCTAGGAATAAGATAAATTGAGTTATTTACATTAACATTAAAAAGAGGTTTATATGTTATTCATACATAACGTCAAAGTGCAGGGTAACGAACGAATATTCATGTTTTAATATGTTAAGAGGAGAATGTAATTAAGTTAGGCTTGGTTATTTAGGTTAGTTGTGCTATTTACTCCTAGAAAACTTAATTACTTACGTCAGTCTTTTATTATCTCGCTACCTCAAGATTCCAAGTATCCGCCCTTTCAAAAAAAAATTGAACAACTGGTTTCTCTTCGGCTTCGCTGCCAAGATAACTACTCAAAAGTCTAATCACGCTTTTAACAAGGCACCAAGCAGTTATAAATGATCGAAAACTATCTGAATAGTAGTCACATAATAGAAGAAGAAAGCAGGTTTTTACCTGAATAAAGCAGCGACCAGGAACGTCACCGCTGACTCACGTTGTTACAGGTTTTGAGGGTCACCACAACTTACATCTAAGATAGATTTTAGATTTTGCCACCGAAGTGGCTAGTTTATTGTGCACCCAATATCCATCCTGTGGACGGTAGCGCAAGAGCATATGGATACACAAAAGGCCTAGGAACTAGGGCCTAAAAGGGTTAACAATTGTACATTTGGGTTTATATCTACATTTAAATTATCTGTTACAAGCAAATTTAGGAAATTTGCTTAGTACAATTGGTATCTTATTTCATGAATAAGATATCTTGACATGTCACATAGGTTATTATACTGTCTATCTCTATATTCCTCAATAAGTGCACAATTAAGCACATAGTGTTCAAGACAGTGACCATATGCCTGATCACATAATTTGCATTTAGTTTGATCATCATGTGTGTGTCTCCCAAACTGCCAGAAGTACCTGTAGCCAAGCCTAAGCCTGGCCACTACAACATCAGTCAGTCTGTTCACATTGCAAGTTGCTCCACAAGTACAAGTAAATTAGGTTAATTTTGTCCCCAGGATGTGACTCATACTAGTCGACTAACACCCAGGTACCTATTTTACTGATGGGTGAACATAGACAACAGGTGTAAGGAAACACGTCCTATGTTTCCACCCCTTCGCCGGGAATCGAACCCGGACCCTCACCGTGTGAAGCGAGAGCTTTTGCCACCAGGCCACGGTATAAAATACAGACAAGTTGAAGATTAAGACGCGTGTGCACCAGTTGGGTATCTGTATCGATGAAACGTTTTACCTACACAATAGGCTTCTTCAATCAAATACCAAGGCAGCAGAAGAACTGAAATAAAGATGATGTAACCAGTCCATCAACCTTGGAGAAGAGTTCAGCTCCATCTAGCTGAAGGACTCACCACCTCAAATACTTTTTCTCCAAGGTTGATGGACTGATTATATCATCTTTATTTCATTTCTTCTGCTGCCTTGGCATTTGACTGAAGAAGCCTGCTGTGTAGGCGAAACGTTTCATCGATCAAGATACATCAACTGTTGCTCATGTGTCTTAATCTTCAACTTACATCTTATTGAGCCATGTTTCAGAGTTTCTGGGGAAGAATACTGATGAAAAACAAACTTTACTAGTGATCAGATATTCTTCTTTTCGAGATTGTATTTCTGTCCCAGGATGATCATGGAGTGCACAATAAACTAGCCACTCAGGTGACACAACTTTAAAAGAAAAAATATGGTTTACAGTTGGTTAAGGAAAAGGTGACATTATTGACAACCTTCATAAAAAGCCCCTGATTATGCAGACCATTTCAGGCAGCCTTGGAATAAACTTATAAATATTACTGATTTTTTTTTTTTTTTTGCAGAAATTTGTTAGAAGTATTATTAAAACAATTTGCTATAACGTTCGTGGGGGTTATTACAAATGTTGGTCAAATACAATTGCAACTACTGATCTAAACTTCAGTATTACTACACAGAATATACAATAAACTGAAGGCCCATAGAATTCATAGCATCTCGGGCAAAATTTAGCATACTGTACTTAAAATTTACTCAGTTAATTAATTCATAATAAAAATCACTAAGATATAATTGTCAAATTTAGAAGAGTGTGATATTAGTTACTTGAATTACCATACAAAATATAATGAGATGCCAATGCCTAAAGCTGAGCAGGAATTGGGAAGGGAACAATTCCCGTTCAGAAGAGTAAAGGGAACAAAAGTTCCGATTAAAGTCAAGTGAACCACACGATTCACCAATGGTAAGGCCAGACGACCACATTCAATTGAGCCAGCAACTGGCTTACCCCAGGCCTTAGAAATCCGCAGAGTGGGTTATAAAAAAAATCTGTATGGCGATCTGACAAATTTCCTAACTCGGCTGTATATAATGAGGACAAGCGTCCAATGAAGAGAAAATTTGTCACCCATGCTCAGAACCAGGTAGTGCGAGAAGCCCGACCTCCACCAACGGCGGCCCTGAAGTCTTCTTTACTCACAGCTGCACCGCTACAGAATAGTTGCTGGTTATAAGGGTTGTAATAGCTCGAGGAACCGTATATTACAACTATTATAAGATAAGATTTTCTTCGGATTTTTAACCCCGGAGGGTTAGCCACCCAGGATAACCCAAGAAAGTCAGTGCGTCATCGAGGACTGTCTGTCTTATTTCTATTGGGGTCCTCAATCTTGTCTCCCAGGATGCGACCCATACCAGTCGACTAACACCCAGGTACCTATTTGCTGCTAGGTGAACATGTCAACAGGTCTAAACCCGTAAAGTCATATAGAGCCTAGAGTGTTTCGCTCCGTTATTAGGCAGATCAGATCAACGAGCCGCGTAGATCCTCCAGTTTTGGTATTTTTGTTGGATATTGTGGGGAATTGTGAGAGAAGTCTATCTGGGACACCGCCACTAGCAATAAACAAACTCCCAGGGAGATGACCGACTCGTATAAATTTTACCGCAGTCATTCCCTTTAAGGTATGTGAGAACTTTACCCGCTCCTGGCCGCACCGAGGGGGTACCTTCAATATTCTCGTTAGCCCACTGCACTCTGGACCAGTATAAATAAATCTGAGAAGATCATTTATTATAGTTATGTTAGGTTAAATTTAAGTGGACTGTATTGGTTGTTGAACAACTGATCACACGGAGAAGAGGTAGAGAACACATAGTTCAATTAACATGACCAACACTCACCTAATTAACAGCATCATAGCGGTGTATCGTAGATCGTTGACCTAGCTAAAGTACATCTACTGTGCGTAACAATATCATTGGCCAATAACAAAGTAAACAGCAGAGTACTTAGCTTTAGATGAGGGAGTCGTTCCGTTGTTGACGTCCTCCTGCGATCTGATTCGATCGCGATGGTATTAGCTGTCTCGTCGAGTCAAGGAAGGTTAATTTCCGTGCACTCTTATACGCCCACGAGACCGAGCGTTCGTTAACATGTGGTTGGTCGGGTAGCGAATCAGATCCTCGCACTAATCCGACCGTTTGTACTGTTTATACGTATAACTTTACATATTACGTGTATCCTGGCTTAATGCCCCACTAGTTTATACACATTCACAGTCTCGATACTTGAATTTCGAGTAGATAACTTGCGATATGTTAGTTCATTTCAATCACATCCAATATGGCGGTCGGGGTATGGCGTACCCAAGCCAGACCCGGTCGCTACAATCAACCCCTGATTATTTACAACTCGGTTTCACTATATTCACCATTTCCCACAGTTCATCGAATATATTACAGTCTCTTCTAAGATGAACTCCCCAACATCAGGGTTACGACTTTATCCTGCCGTATGGTCATTTCACTCAGTTCAAATAGGCCTATGACCGCGTCACTCGCCGGCGGCACCTTATTTCACAATTATTGTCCGATTACTGGACCTCCTGGACCGATTGTCCCAGTTGATATTCCCTGCGTCACTGGATATTCCTCCACATTACGAAAGGAGGTAATTAAATCCGATTTGGTGGGCGGAATCTCCAAATTCGACAGGCCATCCCATCACCTGATCGGGTCGGTAGGCTCCCAGTTCACTGTCTGCCTATTCCCCTCTATGCCGCCTCCCTGCCCAGCCTCTTCCCGCTTCCTCCCCGCTGGTATGATGGTTCTCTATTACATACCCCCATGTACCAGCGGTACATTAAGGATATCTGTTCATATTGGAAAGTTTATAAATTACAACTTTCGGAAAATACCAATATTTTCCACAGATATAAAGGTTGTAACAGTTCAAAGAACCGTTCAGAATCCCAAGTTCTCCGTGATGCTGTTTATTATAAGAGTTGTAACAAACCATACCACGGGTGGGGTTCGAACCCGCGGTCAGAGAGTCTCAAAACTCCAGACCGTCGCGTAAGCCACTGGGCCAGCTAGCTTCAATAAGATCCATCCGTGGCTTACGCGACGGTCTGGAGTTTTGAGACTCTCTGACCGCAGGTTCGAACCCCACCCGTGGTATGGTTTGTTTGCAATCGTGTCATTACGATTTCGTGAGTCAAGTTGTAACAAGTTGAGGGGCTGTATAAATCCTGCAGAGTTTGATGCTGTTGTTGGGTATTTGGGTTAAGCCAACTTGTGTAGCCCTACAAGCAATTGACCTGAAACCTGCATGGTTATTAATGTGATAGAATAATAATAATAATAATAATAATAATAATAATAATAATAATAATAATAATAAATAATAATAATAATAATAATAATAATAATAATAATAATAATAATAATAATAATAATAATAAATGCTGTTTTCAGGACCCCAATGAAAATAAGTAAGTCACTCTGTCTGACTTTTTTGGGTTATCCTAGGTTCTCTACACATATGCTGCTATGTATGATAATCTGTGTAAATGTATTTGTGTATACCTGAATAAACTTACTTAAGGCGTGGTTGCTCGAGAAGCCGCATAGATTCTACCGCAGGAACCTGACATGTTAATGGTGTTGTTAGGTATAAGGGTTACAACAGCTCGAGATGCTCTATAGTCCTAACCACCAAAATCTGTAGAGAAGACATATTTATAGTATTTACTTCGTGTTGCCTAAAAGGCTAGCTTATTATGCACTCCAGGCTCATCCTGTGAGCGATCTCAATAAAGGGCTTCTGAAAAAGGCTTCCTAAATACACCATGAAAGGATATATGCCATGTTACTGCAAGAATCATTCATCATGCGTTACACAATGGGTGGGTGACCTACGTTAATAAGAATTATCATTATTATACCATTAACGAAACTAATGATCATGATGTTTTACCCCTATCGCACTGACTACCTGCATGTGTAAATATAGAAAAATGCATTTCATGTTGCAAACAGAGAAGTTACTTTGTATGAACTAACTAGAATGAGCAACTGTTAAGTAAGTTCATTTAGGTACAGGTACACGTAAATACGGTTTCCCGTGTTAAGTGAACATGGGAAGCAGGTGTCTTAAAGAGTTAGTTTAGTTAGTTTAATATCTTTATTATGCACCCCATACCCATGCTGTGGGCGGTAGTCAAAAGATTTCAGAGGTACATAATGGGTCCAGGGACTGGACTCCAAAGTTTTGATAGCTGAACAAGTTACAAAGGTAATGAACTAGATCTGGTCACAATTATGACCAATAACAAAGGTAATGAGCTCCAGGTAGAGCTGGTTACACTCATGACAAGTTACAAAGGTAATGAATCATAAACACGTCCATACATGGTTACAATCATGAACAAATTACAGAGTAATGAGCAATTAACAAAAATTGTAGGGAATGCATCCATTGCCCCAACAACAAATGCTGCTAGGTGCCTGTCCCTCTTCGGCTTAAAGAAACACGCCCCGAATGTTTCCACCGGTACCGGGATCGAAATACGGACCTCAGTGTGTGAGCTACCAACCCAGCTTCGTGACACCGGAATCTCGTGGCTTACGAATCGTACACGATACTTACCCGTAGTCACCACTCAGTCAAGGGAGGAGTGAGGTGGAGGTAAGTTGTGCGTCCCTCCAGTGTACTTAAAGTGGCAGAATATAACTATATATGCATAGCACTCCTGTGAAGATTGGTAAAGGAAGTCATTATAATGAAGTGATTACGGTTGTTCCACATTGTTGAACTTGTAAGGGTAAGCCAGGCAGGACCTGCCAGCATCAGCCACTCGCAGGTTGGCGAGTACTGTAAACGTTATTTGATTAATCTGTATAAATGAATTATCGCTTGTTGATAGGCTCTTTGCGATAATGTGCTTATATTATTTCTAGATGACTATACAAGTCACTAGTAGTGAAACAATATATTTCAGGCTTGATCACGAGTGCAGGTGAACTTGATTCTGCAGGAAGGATTAACTGAAAGTGTCAGGCGTTTGCTTGAGTTAATAACATCAAGAGAGACGCCACATAGCATCTGGTGCGATGTATACATAGGATAGTGACAGGGTGTATAATTCACTAGGAAAAAATTGTGACGCAGAATGTATAGTCATAGATGAGTGAGTGGAGCTTCAGTCCTATTGATCATGAGACCAAGAATTGCAAGCCTACCACGTAAGATATTAACATAGCGTCATAAGAAGTATATTGTGTAATGTCATATGCCTCGTTTTTGTCGATAGCTTCATCCTGACCTCGGGTAGGGATACCAGGGGGTCGCAAGAGAAAACAAGAAATTAAGTTTTAATATGGTCCCTGTATGGGTGGTAGTTCATAAAGAAAGTTTTGATTTGGTATGTGTGACGACATAGCCTAGCGGCTGCACTGCTTTTTTCCCTCAATGTAGAGAAATAGTCAGTCATGTCAGTGTGTTGTAATACACAATCATGTTATGCAACACGTGCATTAACTGTTGATACATTTACTTTAATGTCTGATAGTACATTGTTCCTCTTCAAATTCTCAATATATGCAATGATTTAGAGGTTTCTTCTCCTATCAGTGACTGGGGAATGTTGTTTTTAGAAGTTTGTGTTGCTATGACGAGGTGTGTCCCAGAGTTGATCCTCCTCAAGTACGTTTTATTCAGTCAGATTCATTACACAAGATTTTTACAATTGTCTGATACAGCAACCTGTGTAAATTAAACTAAGGTAACCGAATAAAGTTAAGTTCTTAAATATTTTGAACTACTTCAATTTTGTATATCTAGTTAATCACTACAATTACCTAACCTTAATACCAGTAAGATCCATATCCTGTGTCAATATAGAGTAAGAACTAGTATTAGACTGCCCGAAATGCCTAGGCATACCTAGGCATACTAGTGGCCTTCTTGTAATAATTATTTTATAATATGTAATAATATCATATCATATGTAAACCCCACATTGTAATATTAACTGAGAAATAAAGAATTTTGAATACTGAGAAGTATATCAGTCAGGTATATGCCCATAATGCCATGACATGATATTGGCTCTCTTTGCACTGCAACTCAGTAAAAATAGCAAAGTTGGACATACTCGTCATAAAACTAATTCAAACTTTCCATTAACAAACTCTTGCAGTGAAGCCAAACTCCAGAGGCGTACTCTTATTATCTCATAGACAGATAAACTAAAGTGCAACAGCACCCCAAGAAGCACGTGAGTAATTCCATAATCTCAATGTAAACTTGCAAGGAAATACAATTTGTAATAATAATAATATTAACCTTTATTTTTACAAGTATATGTATAATGTATACAGGCATAATTACATCAGTGACATACTACTATATAGACATCCCCTTGTTATGGAGTGTTGTTTGGGGAAAGGATGCCTACTGATCTGGAAATTTTCTTGGATATGTGTTGGATGTGGGTATGAAATTTAAGATTACAATGAAGGTGAAGACCTAGAAATCTACCTTCAGTGTGTCTTGTAATGGGGAAACCATTTATCGATATGTTAAGTTGGATATTTAAGGCTGTTTCCAAAGTTTAGTTAGTTTGATATCTATATTATGCACCCCATACCCATCCTGTGGGCGGTAGTCAAAAGATTACAGAGGTACATAATGGGTCCAGGGACTGGGCCTCAAAGTTTTGATAGCTGAGCAAGTTACAAAGGCAATGAACTCAGGTATATCTATTTGGGTTGGGATGTTGGAGGAGGAGGTGTGATAAAGGTAAGTGGCCTGTCCACTTTGGGCAAATTGTGCAGGTGTCAATTCAAGTCAAATACGACCAGAGCATCGGTAAGATGAGGGAGGAAGAAGGAAGGGGAAGGATGGAGATACTGGAAAAGGATGGAATGGTGGCGGAGAGGAGGGTAGGAAAGATCAGTGGTCCAACCACTGTGGAGCAAGTGGTATTGAAGTACTGCAGGTGTTGATGGAGAGGAATGAGGGACGGTGGTATATGGCTCACAGGAAGGAGCGATGAGGGCGGCGTCAGCAGACACGAAAGGTCGAGAAGGCAGTCACACTGCACAGTGATGTGTTGACGAGATTAGTGACACAATGAGTTGAACCTCGTTCGTGTGGTGTGATACAGTTTAATTAGTCGTATTTTCATTTTATGATGAGCAAGGTCGCGGAAGATGTCGTCGATGGTGGTGAGTGGTGTGGAAGTACTTGACATTCTTTTCTTGGAGTTGTTGGGTAAGGTTAGAGGGCATCATTGTGTCGTCAGACTGTCGAGTGGTGTAGAACCTGACACCATGGTGTAGAGATATTGACAATACTGGTAGTGGATTGAATGATGTCCCACGAAGGTGGAGATTCGGGGAATGTAAAACTTGGCATATTGTTGAGTTTGAAGAGTTCATTGATGGTGGTGTTGAATAATATTGTGTACATGGGCGTACATAATGCAGTAAAGAATTTTGGTGGAGTCGCCAGCAGGAATCAGTGGTGATGTAGTACTGGTGGAAGGAGCAGCTTGAGTGGCCTTGGGAATCTTGGTGGTATCTGCTTGTTTAGTTTGATATCTTTATTATGCACCCCATACCCATCCTGTGGGCGGTAGTCAAAAGATTACAGAGGTACATAATGAGTTCAGGGAATGGGCCACAAAGTTTTGATAGCTGAGCAAGTTACAAAGGTAATGAATCATGTAAGTAAATTTACTTACTTACGTTTATACATGGTTACAATCATGAACAAATTATAAAGTAATGAGAAATTCACAAGTCTACACCCCGTCACAACTGTAATGAGTTCTTGGTGCAAATATTAATTGTTGGGTCTCACACACACTAACACACCACACACACTAACACACCACACACACTAACACCACACACACATTAACACACCACACACACTAACACACCACACACACTAACACACCACACACACTAACACACCACACACACTAACACACCACACACACACTAACACACACATACTCACACACACACACACACGTGGTAATGCATTATTTATAAAATGGTAATTAATACACATACACACGCACACGTGGTAATGCTTTATTTACAGGGAGCAAAGTCAGGGTATTTTTCCAGAATGGTCTGTAATATATCACTGTGGATAAAATACTTCGACATATCTTGAACATTTCTGAGTGAGTTGTCTCTGAATTCATTAATTTTGTCGCACTCCAGTACATAATGACGCAGGGTGTGACAATAGTCCATCTGGCAAAGTTTACATTTTGTTTGGTCTACATCTGGTGGTGGTGATTTAACCTGCCAAAGATACTTATAACCCAGCCGGAGGCGGGCGGTAGTGACATCCAAGAGCCTGCTTATTTTGTTGGATGCACCATAGACATGTGGCTCCTCCTGCATGACAGAATGATGATAGATGGACTGACTGGTGTCAGTCTCCCTAAGTCTAAAGTCAATAAAGTTCAGTTGAAGTTCTTTTCGTATTATTGTTCTCAAACTGCTAACTGACAAGCCAAGATTGGAGCTTTGTAATAGCAGCATATGTAGTAGATTTAGTGGTTTTCTTCTGTTGTTCTAGTTGTTTCTTGAGTACTTCTCGCCTTGTAGGGCACTTGGCAGCAAGGGTGTGGTGATCATTCTTGCAGTTCAGGCATTTAGGTGGAGTGGTGATGGTGCAAGTTTTGAAGTCGTATCCTTCGTTGCCACAGGTAGAGCAGAACGTGTCCTTGGTGGGGCAGTCCTTAGTGGTGTGCAGGTATGAGTAACAGTTATAACACTGTGTGATGTGCTTGAATTTCTCTGCTTCAATGTAGGTTGGATTGATGTGGAAATAGTGAATAGCCAGTCCCTCAGCGAGAGCTCTGGCTGCCATGTTGACGTCACTGAAGGTGACCTTCAGCATGGAGGAAGTATTGGGTATTTTGGTAATATATTCCACCTTGGCCCAAGGGTTCTGGTCTTCAATGGATATGATTTCTTCAGTAGCCTGGGTAGTGATGAGCTTATCAAGTTGCTTGAGGAACACAGTTCTCTTGACCCTCATGACTTGGCATCCTCGCTGTTAAAGTGTGGTAGCAGCAGTAGTGGTGATGAGTGTCTCAGCCTCGATGTCGTCAGTACAGACGACAACAAAACCTCTTTGAGCGACAAAATCGCATTACACTTGACATGCAGAATGCCACTGATGGCATCTGCAAGTGCTAGTTTGGATGAGTTATTAACTGTCCCGCTCGCTGGTTTGATCTTCACTCGGTTTGAGAAGTGCATCGTGGAGGATGCCTTCAAGTGGAGGAGTGATGTCTAAAATATTCTCATGGGAATCCCGGGAATGGGAATCGGGATTCGGCCAATGCCAATGTCTGGACCAATGTCTGTGGACCTGTCTGTGTCTCTCCTATCGGGAAATGCAGAGTGGAGTTAACTCCATTTACGTATACATACTGGTGTCTGTTGTTAAGATAACATTTTTTAGGTAATCGAGGGAATGTCCTATGATGTCGTAGTGGTCTAGTTTTAGGTGCAAGAAATTGTGGTCCAATGTATCAAATGATTTCTGTAGGTCTATGAAGAGTCCCAGAAGATATTCATTTTTAGTTCGATCATTTGTATAATAACATCATTCGTTGTTTTTTTTCGGTCTAAACCCAAACTGGCAGGGGTTAAGTATGTTATGGGATATTAGGTAGGAGTCAAGTCGTTTGTGTATTATTTTTTTGAGGATTTTAGAAAGTAAGGGCAAGTCTGATATAGGTCTATAGTTGTTGAGATCAGTTAGATCATCTCATTAGGACCGGGTGACCCTCGTCTTGAGTATGGATGGGAAGGTTGAAGATTCAACTGATTTGTTAAATAGTGTTGCAATAATGGGTAACAGCACATGAGTGGTGACAAGTTATAATCATAATATTAATTTTTAAAGGGTGGACGGGTAAGCCAGTGGAAGGCCTCGGTCAGATGACCAAAAGCTCCAGCGTCGGGTCATCATATGACAAAAACCCGCGTCAGGAAACATGTGTCCTGTTTCCTGACGAACCTTACCTACCTGTGGAGAGCATTTCGGAGATTAAAATGTTCTTGACAAGTAGTGTAAGAAGTTTCATGTATACTGATGCTATACAATATCGCCAAGTTTATGAATAAAACACATTTGCAAACACTTAAGTATCCTTAATGGCGAAACTTTTCGTCTGCACAACAGGTTATTTAAAGTCGAATGTAGAAGAAAGCAGCACAGTAGAAGTGGATACACGAGAATACAACACAGGAAACTGAAAAAGTACATACAAGATATTGTAGCACCGGAAGCAGTAGTCTGCTTTTACGCTGCCTGTGCTATTCTTCCCCTGTATTTCACCGATAAAATGCCTGTTGCTCAGGCGAAAAGTTTCGGTAATAAAGATACCCAAGTGTTTCAAATGTTTTACTCATCAATTAACCTTGTGTTGAAGGAGGGAGTGTTTCTCTTTATCTCTGTCTTCAGATTCTGTCCGAATTTTTGGTAAGGGGCTTTCTGCATGCACATCTAAATCTTTAATGTTTAGTTTGTAGGAACTGGATACTTTCGTTATATTCTTCATTATTCGTATGTTGTATCCTCCAGAATGTATGCGAGTGTGTCCTTTTTATTTCCCCAAGGCTGTGGTTGGTTAAGCGGGATTAAAGTACACTCAAGTATATATAAACTGAGATATGTATATATTCGTCTACGTGTACATGAACTGCTTGAGCTTTGTGTTAGAGTGTCACTTGAGATAATATTGCATATTAATGTAATGTTACTGTACTAACTCCTGATATGTCACATTCAAAATTTGCGTTGTTATTATTTTATTTTAATTTTATATTTGTGGACAAGCGTAAAGCCCTTAGGGATCATACAGTACCTGGGGAATGTCAGTTAATCAGGTTGGATCCAAGGAATGGGGAGGTAGCTTTCCAGGAGGCTGCCTAAATTACGTACTTAAGTTCGAATCTCGGCCAGTCGCAGTAGCTTCTTTGACATATACATTATGTATATATATATATATATATATATATATATATATATATATATATATATATATATATAGAGAGAGAGAGAGAGAGAGAGAGAGAGAGAGAGAAATATCTCATCCAAGTTTTTTATTTTACCAACAGACACTGCTGTTGCAAGGAGGTATATTGTTGCAGTCATGCAGCAGCAGCACAGCAGCACGAAACCCATATAACCACATGAGGATTTAAATTTGCCATTCCTAAAATTTAAAAAAAAAAAAGTCACAGATCTTACCATTTTAATTAAAAATCTGAGAGGTAAACAAAGATGAGCTTCTCCCGTGGAGTGAGGGAGGCTGACCCTCGCTTCTTCAAAGTGTACAAAGTGCTAGTCAGCGAGGGACGACATGTTCTCTACTTGATATTTCGCTGGGGATGCGATAAAATAGAACTCATTGAGAAGGAATTTGAAAGAAGGAGTTTCAGAAATTCCAAAACAAGTGATAAAGAGAAAAAGAAATATTACACAGGGGATGAGTTTGATATAACCCTGGTGTACGCCTTTATTAAACAGCACTGTGTATATCTTGCTGGAAGAGAGGCAGAGGAATGGAGGGAGTTGGAATATGTTTGCACATTCATTAAAAACTTTAGGAACAACTTTATTCATTCACCTCCTGACATTCATAATGATGAAACAATGGATAACATACTTCAAGAGTTTCAAAAACATCTAGAGGACGCTATTAAGTTAGGAGGTGACTACTACGGTCGCCACCAGTCAGAGGTTGACAGTAACATTAAGGAAGTGAGTGACAATATTGCTGAAATAAGGAATTCATATATAACTCCTGCTAATATTGAGCAATATAAAAATGAAATAAAACAGCTTAGGGAGGAGAAAAAGGATATAGTACGTAAAATAGGAAAATGTGAACTTTTATCAAAATATGAGAAATTATCTAAGGTTGATCCAGCATCATTTATTTCTGGCAGAAATACGCTGCAGGTTTCCAAAGTTTTTACTCGGCTTGAAGTAACCCGAAACCAAGACAATGCCAGTTACTCTGAAGATGTAGATTACGAAACTCTGTTGGAACTAAGAACAGAAGATGGAAGTATCCCAGTAATTACTCTGGTGGAGGGAGAGGCTGGTGCTGGTAAAACAACCTTGGCAAAACTAATTCTTGATAAATGGAGGAGTCTCGAGACCTCTGGGATATCACCCGCCTTTCACGGGCTTCATAATTATGATCTGGTCCTTTATACTGAGGCTAGAAATCAGAGTGTATCCAGTGTCATAGATTTGATTTCATCGCTTTTGCCAAAAGCATTGTGTAATTTAACTGAGGAAGATTTGCTAAAATCTGTGCTTGATCTAAGGGTTTTGCTCATATTCGATGGACTGGACGAGTTAAACCCAGCTTCTTATAAACTGCTAAAAGAATTATTTGATAAACATGTACCAAGAAGCAACCATCCCAGGGTACACACCAGGCTCAAAGGAATTACACAGGAAAACAGAGTAGAGTTTATCAGAAAACTTCATGAAGAAATGATCAACAATGGACAAAGTGCTCAAAGTACAGAAAAATTAGTTGACTTTATGAAGCAGTCAGAGACACGTCTTAGTGAGCACTTTCGTTTACCACTAAACTTGACTCTCTTGACATACCTGTGGGCCTCTGATCCAGAACATGTCAACTCACTGACAACAGCCACAGATCTCTATATTTCTTTGCACAAGCTGATTCAATCCCGCTTGTTGACAAGGCTCAAAGGAAATAGCAGTGTTGTTACGCTTCCTTCAGGTAAGCTAGAAGAGAAGTGTGATGAGTTCTTGAAAACATTATACCAAGTGTCCTTAGAAACCCATTCTCTTGGACACATACAACTGTCCAGTGACTCAGTCAAAATTCTGCGCGACAAGTGCGAGGAGCTGGAGTTACCTCATGATGACATGCTTTCTGCCTTTCTTGCTGTGGAAAGTGAGTGGACTGCTTTTGGTTACAAAACTCTTTTTATGCCTCACAAGAGTATAATGGAATTTTATGCTGCTTTCAGAATTCTGTTGTCTATAGTTGAGAAGATTGATGTGGGATCGGTGAAAAGAGATGCAGAAGCATTACGCCAAAAGTATAATTTACCCAAAGAAATATCTGAATCATTTCAGGCTACTATTTTGAAAGAGAAAAAAATAAGTAAATCGCTGAAGCACATAATGACGGATCTTGGAATTGACTTAAATTCAGTCAAATTATCTGATTATCAGAATGTATTCTTGCACGTAAGTGGACTTTTGGCTCATAAATATTCCACTGACTTAAAAAATTACGCAGAAGAACTGGTGGATTTACTAAAAAATGCAAAATTGAAGGATGCTCAGTGGCTGAACCTGGTGGTGGAGACCAGGTGTGACGACACGATGGCCGCCCTCATTGCAAAGCAAATTATATCGGTAAGTTCTCTACAAATATTTCACTATTTTGAGTTTTGACAGCAGTATAGTCAACACCAATTTGCCAAAATTATTTGGTTTTTAATTTTTGTATTTTATTTACATACAATAATTTGAGGGCCTCTTTAAAAACGCCAATGTTACCAATACCAATAAAAGGTTCGTTATAATTGTAGGTTGTATTGGTGATAATTTACTAACATATTTAAGAAAGTGGATATTATTGGTTTCTGCATAACTGGAGAATGCCTTTGCTGGTTGGCTTGAAACTTTCAACACCGGTACATTGTGTCAGACATTTTTCATTGATATTGAGTATTGAGCTCTGTAAGTTCCAGATTGTATATATATATATATATATATATATATATATATATATATATATATATATAAATGTTGTTTACTTCAGCAACTTGTAGTTCGTGATGGTCACACTGGAGCAGCACTCAAGATGTTTGATCATTTGGAACCTAATGTTCCTGTACAAATAATCCTGGAAAATGATGTTCGTTACATCCCCCAACTGGATGAACTTCTGGAAAATCTTTCTGGAAGAC
>WNWK01023997.1:15000-30330 GCA_009830355.1 Cherax destructor | reverse complement strand
GGAGAAGGGCAAAAGACCGCTGACAGAGTACAAGCTAGGCGGACAAAGGCTACAAACCTCGGCAAAGGAGAAAGACCTTGGAGTGAGTATAACGCCAAGCACGTCTCCGGAGGCACACATCAACCAGATAACTGCGGCAGCATATGGGCGACTGGCAAACCTAAGATTAGCGTTCCGTTACCTTAACAAGGAATCGTTCAAGACACTGTATACCGTGTACGTCAGGCCCATACTAGAATATGCAGCACCAGTCTGGAACCCACACCTGGTCAAGCACGTAAAGAAACTAGAGAAAGTGCAAAGGTTTGCGACAAGGTTAGTTCCACAACTCAGGGGTCTGTCTTATGAAGAAAGATTGAGGGAAATAGGACTAACAACACTGGAGGAAAGAAGGGTCAGAGGAGACATGATAACGACATACAAAATACTGCGGGGAATTGACAAGGTAGATAGTGACAGGATGTTTCAGAGAGGGAACACAGAAACAAGGGGACACAACTGGAAGCTGAAGACTCAGATGAGTCAAAGGGATGTCAGGAAGCATTTCTTCAGCCACAGAGTAGTCAGGAATGGAATAGTCTAGAGAAATATATAGTGGAGGCAGGAACCATACATAGTTTTAAGACAAGGTATGATAAAGCTCATGGAGCAGGGAGAGCAGAGACCCAGTAGCAGACAGCGAAGAGGCGGGGCCAGGAGCTGAGTCTCGACCCCTGCAACCACAATTAGGTGAGTACACACAAACACACACACACACAAGGACTCGTTTAAGACACTGTACACCGTGTACGTCAGGCCCATACTAGAAAAAAAGAAAGAAACCTACGAAATTAAGTTAACCAAAGTTTACTGGGTGAGCGGCATTCGCCGCTGTTGCCATACGCGGCTCATTTTTTGCCAACTTTACGCCTCTATATCTCGGTAAGTACTGATTGCAATTTTTTTTGGGGGGGATTTAACCCTTTCAGGGTCCAAGGCCATTTGTGGAAGGGGTGTGCCAGTGTCCAAGAATTTTCAGAACAAAAATTGCTTATTTTTTCTTATGAAATGGTAGAGAATCTTTTTCTGAAGGTAATAAAACAAAAAGTACAAAATTTGATTGAAAATTGACGAAATTATGCTCTCGCAAATTTTGAAGTGTCAGCGATATTTACGCATCGGCAATTTTGCCGCCTCTGACTCCCATTTTAGGCCAATTACATTATTCCAGTCGACCAAATTCTTAGCTATTTCACTAGTGTTACTTCTATTCTATCGATTGAGCGCAAGAAATCGCCCAGTCAACTGTTTCAACTACAAAATAAAGTGATTGGAAATTGGTAATTTAGCCAATTTAACTCAAAGTTCAAAATATTCAAATTTCAAAATAATGTGCAGAATAAACAATGCGGGCATTCCTGGCACTAAACTAACATTTCCTTTGTTCATTAGTTACGTTTTCATTCTTCACAAATGAATTCCATTTTGATTTTTTATTCACATAATGAATTTTTATTCAAACCAAAAAATGGAAGATTTACTGTTATGCAATATTGTAATAATTATACAAATAATATCACCACATTTGTGAACGTATATTAGACCCACCAGCTGGCGCGTATTAGACGTGTGAGGTCATTTGTTTACTCTTGAACATAGGCAAAAATTTAACATTTCCGCTATTTTGAGCTCAGTTTCAAGCCATTTGCAGTACTAAAACCAATCAAAATCATCTCTATATCTGTAATATATCTTCCATTCTATCAAATGAGACCAAGAAATTGCAAATACAACTATAAAAATTATACAAAAAACACTGCAAAGTTGCTGTGTTAATAAAAAATTACGGTTTCAGGTTTTTTTTTTCTCATTATGCACTGTGTGCTGCAAGATTTGTTTTATGTGGTGCACACTTACCACATAGATGTATTCTCTCATATCTAGGCCCAAATTTACCGCTTATCTGAGTGAGCTGAGCTCATGACGTAGAACTAAAGTTTGGACCCTGAACTCAAAGCCGTAGAACTACGGCACGGACCCTGAAAGGGTTAAACAATCAGAAAAATAATCTTAACATTTTGATAAGAAAAAAATATTTTTTTTTTTATTTTCAAATATTTCCCGACATAGAATGACAGTTTCAGAGAGGGGCCTCCGACAGTCAATGGGTTAAAAAACATGGATCTGGGCAACAAAAATAAAACAGATAAAAAGCACTAAATAAAACTTGCACCTGTGGTACAAGTTAGAGTAAGTACTAACATGACACATCAGTAGGTTAGTGGTGTCACTTCTCTCCTTCAGTAATATGCCCTGCTGGCCTGGCCATATTTTTACTTCTGTCGTGTATCACCAACTTTTATATTCAGCTTAAACAGTCGACTTATACACCAGTAAATATGGTAATTACTGTATAGCATTAAACTTGGCATTCAGGTAATCTAAGTTTAACTATTAACATTAAGTAGTTTTAAGTTTAACTATTGATATTAAGTAGTTTTAAGTTGTAGTTTTAATCTGCTCGAAATACTCTCCATAACCCAGGGCTTTTCAAAATCTGTGAAATAAATGATCACCTAATTTTGTAGTATCTATGTGCATTTCAAAAAACTGTTCTTCAAAATGTTAAATTGCAATAGCATGACAATGTCCTCAGGTCTACACCGGGAAGGAGCCACCGTCAACACTCTTTTTGGCATATACTTCTGGGATGCTCTCTATGCTCCAGTGTGTGATGTGTTCAGATCCCCACACCAAGCAGCACCACTAGATCTCGATGATGCAAATTTTTATGTGGCCAGAAAGCAGCAAATTGATCACAGGTTTGCTTTGATAATTTTGTATTTCTGGTTTCTTATGTACGGTACTATACAAATATATTTTTCATGTGTTGTTGCTTTAATGTACAAAAACGCTTATTCAGTAAATGCTGATTCTGTAGAGTTGTCTCACCTGGAGTATATCACTTACTGTTTGCTTAATATTGTACCTGTGTACCTATCTTAGCTCTGATAAGGTCTTTTGTTTTTTATTGAGCCCAATTTTGGCTTAATCACCTCTGCTTACCCATTGTTTCATTAATCTTTTGAGGGTCCAGACCCCGATCGGAAACTTGTCCACAGGATCCAAGAATTAAAAAAAAATGGTAGAGAATCTTTTTCTGAACATAATAAAACAAAAAGTACGAAATTTGATGGAAAATTGACGAAATTACCCTACTGCAAATTTTGCTGTGTCAGTGATATTTAAGCATCAGCGATTTTGTCCACTTTGACTCCTATGTTAGGCCAATTACATTGTTCCAGTTGACCAAATTCTTAGCTATTTCGCTAGTATGCCTTCCATTTTATTGATTTAGCACAAGAAACTGCCCAGTCAACTATTTCAACTACCCAGTAGTGACCAGTTTCACAAAAATTTCAAAATAGGATCCAGAAAAAACAATGCAGTCATTCCTGGCACTAAAATAACATTTCTTCTGTTTATTAGTTATGTTTCCAGGCTTTACAGATGTGTGAATAAAAAATCAAAATGATTTTTTATTCACACAATGAATTTTTAATTCACACACAAAAAAATAGATTTACTGTTATGCAATATTGTAATAATTGCATAAATAATTTCAGCTCATTTGTGAATGCATATAAGACCCATCAGTTGATTTGTATTGGATGCATGATGTGATTTGTTTACTCTTGAACATCAACAAAAATTAAACATTTCTTCTACTTTGAAGTCAATTTTAAGCTATTTTCTGTCCTAAATCCAATCAAAATCATCTCTATTTCTGTAATATATCTTCTATTCTATCAAGTGAGACCATGAAACCATGAATGCAGCTATAAAAACCATACAAAAATACACTGCAAAGTCGCTGTTTTAAACCAAAAACATGGTCGCAGTTTTTTCTCATTATACACCGCATTCTGCAGGATTTTTTTTATATACAGTAGTACCCTGAGTTTCGAACTTTCTTTGTTCCAGAAGGCTGTTCAAGTGCCGTTACCGAACGAATTTGTTCCCATAAGGAATAATGTAAATTAGTTTAGTCCGTTTCAGACCCCCAAAAATACACTTACAATAATACATTTACATAATTGGTCGAGTTGGGAGCAGTTCGAAACTCGGGGTACCACTGTATATGTTTTTTCTTTTATATCTGTGTGCAGATTAGGGACCAGTCCCTCTAGGATTTTCAAGGTATAGATTATGATGTATCTCTCTCTCGCTTGCGCTCCAGTGAGTACAAGTCAAGTGCTTCCAAGCATTCCCAGTAATTAAGGTGTTTGACAAAACTTATATGTGAAATAAAGGTTCTCTGTACCACTCCCAGGTCCTTCACATTACTTTTCCACTCTGTTGTGTGATTAGAGTTTGTAGTATACAGTTAGGGCCCTGCTATACGGTGTTTCGCCTTACAGCATTCCGGTAATATGGACATTTCAAATTATGACCAAAACTCGCTATATGGCTCCCCCCACCTGACTTTCTAATACAGTCACCACGCTCCACCTGGTTTGTTTACATTCTCCGTGAGCACCGTGTCTCTTTGTTATGTTTGGAAACTTTCCAAAATTTCAAGTGTTTTAAAGTTATTTCATGTTTTATATATATTCTTCTTTATTCTTTGATATGTGTACCTGTACCTAAATAAGTTTACACACTGTAAGTGTATAAACATGATAAATATACCCCACAGCAGAATAAATTAACATTAATATGAGATGTTACTTGTATGAACCAAAACCAGACGCATTTTTCTGCTTGTTTACATAACTCCACATCTCTCTCCTCTCTCATTTACTTGTTCTCTCTCTCTCTCTCGTTCATTTGTTTTGCATCATTTACTCACCTCTCACCCAATATTAACCCTTTGACTGTCGCAACCCTCAATCCTGAGTGCTCTCCTGTTGTCGCAAAATTTAAAAAAAATAAATAAATTATTTTTCTTATGAAATGATAGAGAATCGTTTCCCGATGGTAAAGACACGAAAAGTTTGAAATTTGTTTTAAAACTCATGGAATTACGCTCTCATGAAGTTAGTGATCTCAGCAATATATATGCATCAGCAATTTCGCCGACTTTGAGCCCTATTTTCGGCCAATTCCATTAATCCAGTCGACCAAACGCATAGATATTTCTTTAGAACTCCATTTGTTCTATCGATTGAGTACAAGAAACCACCAATTTACCGATTTCAACTACCCAATAAAGTCATCAGAAATTGGCAATTTGGCCAATTTCAAGCAAGATAAAAAAGTTGTCAATTTCAAAATAGTGTCCAGAATAAACAATGCAGACATTCCTGGCACTAAAATAAGATGTTATCTGTTCATTAGTCACGTCTTTAGGCTCCTCTTTTATTAATTTTTGGTTTATATTTCAATTTTTTATTCACATAAAAAATAGAAGATTTACCGTTATGCAGACTATTGCATTATTGTAAAAACAGTATAAATAATATTAGTGCACTTGTGAAAGAATATTAGACTCGCCAATTGATGTGTATTAGACGCGTGGCGTGATTTGTTTACTCTTGAACATTTGCAAAAATCGAACATTTCTCCTACTTTGAGCTCAATTTCAAGGTCGTTTTCATCATAAGACTAATCACAATCATCTATATTTCTATAGTATGTTGTCCATTATATCAAATGAGACCATAAAAAAGAGAAAACAACCATAAATACTATACGAAAATACACCTCAAAGTCGGCGTTTTAATCCAAAAAAATGGTTGGAGTTTTTTTTCTCTCATTATGTACTGCGTGCTGCAGGATTTTTTTTATACTGTGCACACTGACCACACAGACCCATTCTCTCATATGGGGCCTACCAGCTTTCTCTCGTTTGATTTGAAGCCGCTAGAATTTAGGCGTATTGATACGTCCGAAACAGTGGCTCGTAAGACGTATATATACGACCGAAACAGTCAAAGGGTTAAGACTACAAATACTTTAAGGTAAGTATTGAGTGTACTGTAGTACAGTGGACCCCCAGTTAATGTTAGGCTCCAAACTCGAACAATTATGTAAGTGTATTTTTGTAAGTGCTTTTGTAAGTGTATTTTTGGGGGTCTAATTTACATTATTCCTTATGGGAACAAATTCATTTGGTAATGGTACTTGAACAGCATTCTGGAACGAATTAATAACGTAAACCGGGGGTCCACTGTATGTACAGTGGACCCCCGGTTAACGGCCATAATTCGTTCCAGAATGCTGTTCAAGTGCCATTACCAAACAAATTTTTTCCCTTAAGGAATAATGTAAATTAGATTAGTCCTTTTAGACCCCCAAAAATACACTTACAAAAGCACTTACAAAAATACACTTACATAATTGTTCGAGTTTGGAGCAGTACGTAAACCGGGGGTCCACTGTATATGCATTTTATTGCTCTAGGTCAGTTTAAATATCGTAGTACATTATGTGTGGGTTGGGTGGCCTGGCTGGCTACCATACCTCCCACACCTGACTTCCTACAAATAAATACTACTCACCTTTCACCCTACATTAAGACTACAAATACAGTGGACCCCCGAATTTCGGTCACCTCGGAAATCGAACAATTATGTAAGTTTAATATTGTAAGTGCTTTTGTATGTGTATTTTTGGGGGTCTGAAAGGACTAATCTAATTTACATTTTTCCTTAAAGGAACAAATTCGTTCGGTAATGGCACTTGAACAGCCTTCTGGAATGAATTATGACCGAAACTCGGAGGTCCACTATATTTTACGGTAAGTAATGAATGTACTGAATATGCATTTTATCGCTATGGGGCACTTTAAATGTCGTAATATTTTACGTGTGGGTGGGGTGGCCTGGCTGGTTACCATACCTACCACACCTGACTTCTTACAATAAATACTACTCACCTTTCACCATACATTAAGACTACAAATATTTTAAGGTAAGCAATGAGTGTACTGTGTGTGTATTTTACTTTTTGTTTTTAATGCCTAGTTCTATTCCTAACTTAATACATGTTAGTGTAAACTTGTTATCTGGCATTTATATGCATTTTCTTCTTCCTTTCAACACGTCAGCCGTTTCCCACCGAGGCAGAGTGGCCCAAAAGGAAAAACGAAAGTTTCTCCTTTTACATTTAGTAATTTATTCAGGAGAAGGGGTTACTAGCCCCTTGCTCCAGGCATTTTAGGCGCCTCTTACGACACGCATGGCTTACGGAGGAAGAATTCTGTTCCACTTCCCCATGGAGATAAGAGGAAATAAGAACAAGAACTAGTAAGAAAATAGAAGAAAACCCAGAGGGGTGTGTATATATATGCTTGTACATGAATGTGTAGTGTGACCTAAGTGTAAGTAGAAGTAGCAAGATGTACCTGAAATCTTGCATGTTTATGAGACAGAAAAAAGACACCAGCAATCCTACCATCATGTAAAACAATTACAGGCTTTCGTTTTACACTCACTTGGCAGGACGGTAGTACCTCCCTGGGCGGTTGCTGTCTACCAACCTACTACCTAGGTTATATGCATTTATAAGTGGAAAAAAAAATAGTGTTCTGCTTTCTGGCGATGTCTGCTCCAGTTAGCCAGACTTGAGTCCTGGAGGTGGGAAGTACAGTGCCTGCACTCTGAAGGAGGGAAGTACAGTGCCTGCACTCTGAAGGAGGGAAGTACAGTGCCTGCACTCTGAAGGAGGGAAGTACAGTGCCTGCACTCTGAAGGAGGAGTGTTAATATGTTGCAGTTTATTTTAACTGTAGTGTAGGCACACCTCTGGCAAGACAGTGATGGAGTGAATGATGATGAAAGTGGTGCTTCTTTTTCAAGTCACCGTGTCTTGGTGGGAAACATCTAATGTGTTAATAAAAAAATAAAAGTATATGTATACCTCACATACAGTTGTGCTCTCCCATCCTTCCTGTGTATATTTAACATCGAACATAACTAAAGTGTGTTACTAGTTAATGGTTTAAGGCAGACTGAAACTTCCTCATAAATTTCAGTCTCCTATGTGCGGCTTATTTGTGTATTATTCCAATCACGGTATTGTGCCTTTGTTTTTTAGAGCTAAGGATTTGACATGCTTTTGGAGTGTTAAAAAGGAAACATTTATGACAAAATTTTGAGGTAGAAAGTAGAGTGCTTGCTCTTTGAAGGAGGGGCAAGGATGTTACAGTTTAGAGGGGCATTCAAATTGTGATGTTTGCACACTTCTGGCAAGATATTTATTGAATGAATCAGTTTGTTTTGATCACCCTCCATTGGTGGGAGATAACCAGTGTTTTAAAAATAAACTAATAAAAATAATTATTACACATTACACATAATTTTTTTTCAAAGTACAGTGGACCCTCGCTATTCGAACACTCCAAACTCGCCCTTTTATGTAAGTTTATTATTGTAAGTGCTTTTATAAGTGTATTTTTGGGGGTCTGAAATGGACTAATCTAATTTACAACATCATTCCTTATGGGAATAAATTCGTTTGGCAACAGCACTTGAACAACATTCTGGAATGAAGAATGTTCAAATAGTAAGGGTCCACTGTACCTGCAGTCTCCCACTGAGGCATGATGATCTAAAAAGAAAAACTAATTTTTTTTGTTACATTTAGTAATTTATACAGCAGAAGGGATTACTAGCCCATTGCTCCCGGGGCATTTTAGTCGCCTCTAACGATAGCTTGGCTTATGGAGGAAGAATTTTCTGGTAATTGTCTTAATTTAAACAAGAAAATATGAAGAGAAGTTTTTGTTTCCAGACTTAGTGAACTCTGCAGCTGGTGTGAAGAAGAAGCACAAGTTGAGCTGGAGAGAATTTGGAACCATCATGCAGGAGAGGTGTCCCTTGTAGCCTGGGATCTTTTCCGAAACGTTGAACATGCTAAGGTGACCACTTCCCTAAAATCCAACTTCCAGTTGATTGTAAACTTTGTAATGCAGTTGCTTTCACTTAAAAGTTACTAAGTTATACAAAATGTATTTTAGTTATTTTCTTTACCGAGCTTGGAACTCTTCATTCAGGCTAAGAATTACTTTCATACAAAGTTTGATAAAGATTTTATCAATAGAAAAGTTTGTTTTGCCTTTGTGGTTATTGTATGTTTACTTGTACATGCTTTAATATGTGTAAGTTAACCTCTCCTTGGTTAACCTCTCCTTGGTTAACCTCTCCTTGGTTAACCTCTCCTTGGTTAACCCCTCCTTGGTTAACCTCTCCTTGGTTAACCTCTCCTTGGTTAACCTCTCCTTGGTTAACCTCTCCTTGGTTAACCTCTCCTTGGTTAACCTCTCCTTGGTTAACCTCATCTTGGTTAACCTCATCTTGGTTAACCTCCCCTTGCTTAACCTCCCCTTGCTTAACCTCCCGTTGCGTAACCTCTCCTTGCTTAATCTCTCCTTGCTTAATCTCTCCTTGCTTAATCTCTCCTTGCTTAACCTCTCCTTGCTTAATCTCTCCTTGCTTAATCTCTCCTTGCTTAATCTCTCCTTGCTTAACCTCTCCTTGCTTAACCTCTCCTTGCTTAGCCTCTCCTTGCTTAGCCTCTCCTTACTTAACCTCTCCTTACTTAACCTCTCCTTACTTAACCTCTCCTTACTTAACCTCTCTTTACTTAACCTCTCCTTACTTAACCTCTCCTTACTTAACCTCTCCTTACTTAACCTCTCCTTACTTAACCTCTCCTTACTTAACCTTTCCTTGCTTAGCCTCTCCTTACTTAACCTCTCCTTACTTAACCTCTCCTTACTTAACCTCTCCTTACTTAACCTCTCTTTACTTAACCTCTCCTTACTTAACCTCTCCTTACTTAACCTCTCCTTACTTAACCTCTCCTTACTTAACCTCTCCTTACTTAACCTCTCCTTACTTAACCTCTCTTTACTTAACCTCTCCTTACTTAACCTCTCCTTACTTAACCTCTCCTTACTTAACTTCTCCTTACTTAACTTCTCCTTACTTAACCTCTCCTTACTTAACCTCTCCTTACTTAACCTCTCTTTACTTAACCTCTCCTTGCTTAACCTCTCCTTGCATAACCTCTCCTTACTTAACCTCTCTTTACTTAACCTTTCCTTGCATAACCTCTCCTTACTTAACCTCTCCTTACTTAACCTCTCCTTACTTAACCTCTCTTTACTTAACCTTTCCTTGCTTAACCTCTCCTTGCATAACCTCTCCTTGCTTAACCTCTCCTTATGCACAAGAGAAAGTCAAGTGAAAACAAGTGTATTTTTCAGGGCTTGGTTACGAGTCTGGGTTTGCGTGTTATCGCTGCTATATGTGAACGTCTGGCCAAAGATCACAGGTTTACACGAAGTGGATTTCCTGATCTGATTGTGTGGAATCCTTCCACCAAGGTTAGTTCATCTGACTTTATCTCTAGGGATAACTTTGGTTCTCTAACGTATCCAATTTATCTATACAGTGGACCCCCGGATTACGTCATTATTTTGTTCCAGAATGCTGTTCGAGTGCTGTTACCAAATGAATTTGTTCCCCTAAAAGGAATAATGTAAATTAGATTAGTCCTTTTAGACCCCCAAAAATACACTTAAAAAAGCACTTACAAAAATACACTTACATAATTGTTCGAGTTTGGAGCAGTACGTAAACCGGGGGTCCACTGTATATTGAAAGTCATTCCTATGTGTTTCTAAATGCTTCCTCGACACTTGCATGTACAGGTGCTCCTTGTTTTACCATGAATCAACTTATGATATTTCGACTTTATGATGGTGCGATAGTGATGCACATCCAGTAGTCATCAGATTTTGAATTTTGATCTGTTCCCGGGCTAGTGATATGTCATACCATACTTTATTTACTTTTCAGTGCTGGTATTTACTTTATTGCATTTATTACAGCCTCTCCTCACTTACGACAGAGTTCCATTCCTAAGACCACGTCGATAAACGAATTTGTCCCCAAGAGAGGAGCATACTATAATGGTAGTGGGTTTGTGTCAACCATCTTTGATATTGTTTTAATGTCACCTTGGCACCATTTATAACATTTCTGGTATATTTTTAAATGTTTATACAGTAGTGTACTGTATATTGTAATAAACAGAATAGAGCAAATCAGCTCTAATATGCATTATATAGGTATGAATACTGGTCAGAGAGGTGGAGGTGGAGATACTGGAGTTGGGGATACTGGAGGTGGAGATACTGGAGGTGGGGATACTGGAGGTGGGGATACTGGAGGTGGGGATACTGGAGGTGGAGATACTGGAGGTGGAGATAATGGAGGTGGGGATACTGGAGGTGGAGATATTGGAGGTGGGGATACTAGAGGTGGGGATACTGGAGGTGGAGATACTGGAGGTGGGGATGCTGAAGGTTGGGATACTGGAGGTGACATTAAAACAATATCAAAGATGGTTGACACAAACCCACTACCATTATAGTATGCTCCTCACTTAGCAATGAATTCATTTACTGATGTGGTCTTAGAAACAGAACTCCGTCGTTAACCCCTTAGCTGCCCAAATGTAGCTCTGCATTCTTACCACTAGCGCTCCAAACGTAGATCAATGTTTTATTTTTCCTGCCTCCAAATCTGGGACGATTGGCCTGAGATGCCTGGTCAGTATAGAATGGGTCTTAACACTTGGTGTGTGCAATATTAAAAAAATCTGGGACCACTTAGTACCTTGTGGGAGCACCAGTTCAATTGAGCGCTAGCTAGAGCAAAGAGAGTGGCAAACACCAAGGATTCACTGATGTCATGTCGTATTAACACTCCCCTTTTAAGTGGAAAGTGATGCTGACTCTGAGTTTAGTGGCTTTGAGGTGAATGTGGCCACAAGTGGTCGAGGAAATATCAAAAACCTCGATAATAACCCATGTGCAACATTTGTGCAACATCCTTTCAATTTTGATACCACTGGTAGTGTTATCCTGCCAGAATGTCCTATAACCTATGCCCTAAGTAAAGAGAAACAATTCTGGAACATGTGTTATACGTGTTTGGCAGGCCGGGTGGCTGGCTGATTGACTTTGGCTGTCTCTATCTCCATCTGTATCTATCTCTGCCTGTCTATGTATCTCTATCTCTGCCTGTCTATGTATCTCTATCTCTGCCTGTCTATATATCTCTATCTCTGCCTGTCTATGTATCTCTATCTCTGTCTCTGTATGTCTCTGTCTCTATCTCACAGATACTGTACACATAAATAGATATTATACATAGTGTAAATTACCTAGGATAACTCAAAAAATTCAGACAAAGTGCTATACTGTGCTTGTAGATATAAGGCATAATAAGCATGACTGGCAAGTAATATGCATTTTCACTTGTTCAGGAATCAGATGTGATGACTCTGCATCTCTGCATCATGTGTATTGCCTGTTGGTTCTGAATCAGAAAGAGAGAGAAGCAGACAGACATACAAGCAGACAGAGACACAGGAAGACAGACACACAGGCAGACAGATAAGCAGAGACAGAGCTAGACAGATACAGACAAATAGACAGACAAATTGACAGACAGACAAATTGACAGACAGACAAATAGACAGGCAGACACAAACAGATAGACATGTTTATATGTAACAGTGAAAACAAACAGCCAAGGCATGAAGGATCATCAAGTGTCACTTCACTGTCAGCAGTGGAGTGACACTCGTCTTGTACTGTGCTTCAAGGAGTTTCATATATACTCCAGCGCCAGCGTGTCTAAAACATTGCTGGGACCTATAAATACTTTGTATATACTTCTAGACAATAGTAAATGACCTAGGCAGGTGAAAATGTTCACCTATCAGTGTTTTTGTGACTACAGTAGGGCCCCACTTATACGGCAGGTTAGGTTCCAGGCTTGTGCCTTAAAGCAGATATCGCCGAAAAGCAGAACGCCATTTTTTTCCACTTATAAATGCATATAGCTTACACTAACTTATATTAAGTTAGCAATAGCACTAGGCATTAAAAAACACAATAAAAAGTAAGATACACACAGAGTAAACTTAAAGTATTAACATTGATGTGTGAGAGGTGAGTGGCAGGGTATTGTCTAAAACAAGTAAAACATTAAAAGGAATTTTCTTTTCCTTGCAGTAAGCCTCAACTGTAGGCTTAAAATAGTCTGTGAACCAATTTATGAAAAGATCAGTATAGTCATCCAAGCTTTCGAATTGAATTTATAATAAACAGGGAGGCTACCTTTTGCATAGTTCTTTAGGCCCCTAGGATTCTCTGAGTGATAAATTATCATAGGTTTTAACTTGCAATCACCAGCAGCATTAGCTCCTAGCAAGAGTGTTAGCTGACACTCTTGGGTTATTCTGGGTTCTTTACACATATGCTGCTATATGTAACTGTATTTAATGGCTATCTCAGCAATCAACATATACCTTGACCCACGAAATCGTAAGCTTCTTGCTTTAAGTGCTAAGTTAGAAATGATTAAACTCAGTGAACTGACTTTTTTGGGTTATCCTAGGTTCTCTACGCAGAATATGCGTAGAGAACCTAGAATAACCCAAAAAAGTCAGTTCACTGAGTTTAATCATTTCTAACTTAGCACTTAAAGTAAGAAGCTTACGACTCCTCTTTTTATCACAACTAAGCTTAGACGCCATAGTCAATGAGAGCCAACTAGTTAACGAAAGAGTAAACGAGAGAGAGAACGAGATATGGAGTTCAGACAAGGTAAAAAAACAAACTGAACAGGTAGTGGGTGATCACTCGGTCAGGCGAAATTTATGCGATTAATACGTGTCCACTTTTAGTTCATTCACATACGTTTGTAAGAGTTTGTGAAACTTTTACCTCAAAATAATTTTTTTTATTATAATAATAATTACCTCACAATACAAATACTCTTACATTGTGTACAAGTTGTACAAATTAGTACAAAATAAACAAACAGCAGCACTCCCATTCTCATGCAACACACTATTTTTAGAGTTAATGATTGTATTATTATTATTATCATAATAAAAAAGAAGCGCTAAACCCACAAGGGTCGTGAATAGCCATATATAGAGTGATGCCATATGAAAGGAATATTTTTCTACAGTTATCCTTCAGTGTTTGACTAGAAAAAACGTAATTCTTCCGACACTCCTACTAAGTCGCTTGGTAAACAAATCTCATATTTGTCAATTTATATTCTGTGGGTGTATGTATCATGTTTATATGCTATGTAACGTGTTTTTTAAATAATTTTGAAGAAAATATCATAGATGAATTAATGAAAATGTCTATATTAACATAAAATAAGACATTTAATGTGCCCAAGAGTTTAGTTTGATATATTTTTACAAAGTAGAAGTGATGCAAGGAGGGAAGAGTATATGGAGAGAAAAAGAGAGGTTAAGAGAGTGGTGAAGCAATGTAAAAAGAGAGCAAATGAGAGAGTGGGTGAGATGTTATCAACAAATTTTGTTGAAAATAAGAAAAAGTTTTGGAGTGAGATTAATAAGTTGAGGAAGCCTAGGGAACAAATGGATTTGACAGTTAAAAATAGGAGAGGAGAGTTATTAAATGGAGAGTTAGAGGTATCGGGAAGATGGAGGGAATATTTTGATGAGTTGTTAAATGTTGATGAAGACAGGGAAGCTGTGATTTCGTGTATAGGGCAAGGAGGAATAACATCTTGTAGGATTGTGGAAAAGCCAGTTGTGAGTGTGGGGAAAGTTCGTGAGGCAGTGGGTAGAATGAAAGGGGGTAAGGCAGCTGGGATTGATGGGATAAAGATAGAAATGTTAAAAGCAGGTGGGGATATAGGTTTGGAGTGGTTAGTGCTATTATTTAATAAATGTATGGAAGAGGGTAAGGTACCTAGGGATTGGCAGAGAGCGTGTATTTTTCCTTTGTATAAAGGCAAAGGGGACAAAAGAGAGTGCAAAAATTATAGGGGGAGAAGTCTGTTGAGTGTACCTGGTAAAGTGTATGGTAGAGTTATTATTGAAAGAATTAAGAGTAAGACAGAAAGCAGGATAGCAGATGAACAAGGGGGCTTTAGGAAAGGTAGAGGGTGTGTAGACCAAGTGTTTACAGTGAAACATATAGGTGAACAGTATTTAGATAAGGGTAAAGAGGTTTTTGTGGCATTTATGGATTTGGAAAAGGTGTATGATAGGGTGGATAGGGGGGCAATGTGGCAGATGTTGCAGGTGTATGGAATAGGAGGTAGGTTACTGAAAGCAGTGAAGAGTTTTTATGAGGATAGTGAGGCTCAAGTTAGAGTGTGTAGGAGAGAAGGGGACTATTTCCCAGTAAAAGTGGGCCTTAGACAAGGATGTGTGATGTCTCCATGGTTGTTCAATATATTTATAGATGGGGTTGTAAGAGAAGTGAATGCGAGGGTCTTGGCAAGAGGTGTGGGGTTAAAAGATAAAGAATTAAATACAAAGTGGGAGTTGTCAC
>WNWK01023997.1:0-10000 GCA_009830355.1 Cherax destructor | reverse complement strand
CTTGCAGCTCTTCAGTGGTTAGATCTTTATTGTGGTCCTCCACCAACTCTTCCACATCCTCTCCACTCACATCCAACCCCATGGAATTCCCCAATGCCACAATACTTTCCACAACTTCCATAGGCTCCTCTGGGTCAGCCCCAGACCCTTCAAAATCCCTCTCTTGGACAGAATCTGGCCACAACTTTCTCCAAGCAGAGTTCATCATCCTGGAAGTCACTCCCTGCCAAGCCTTATCTATAAGGTCTATGCAATGGAAGATATTGAAGTGATTCCTCCAGAACTCTCTTAAGAGTCAATGCAGTGTCTGAGGGTCACATTAAAGCATTTTTGAAACATTGCTTTGGTGTACAGTTTTTTGAAGTTAGAAATGACCTGCTGGTCCATGGGCTGGATGAGAGGAGTGGTGTTAGGAGGCAAGAACTTCACTGTTACAAAACTGAATTCCTTAGACAATTGGTCTTCCAAGTCTCAAGGATGAGCAGGAGCACTGTCCATTACCAGGAGGCACTTGAGCCCCAATTTCTTTTCCAGGAGGTACAGTGGACCCCCGAGTAACGAGCACCCCGGAAATCGTACAATTAGGTAAGTATAATATTGTAAGTGCTTTTGTAAGTGTAATTTTGGGGGTCTGAAATGGACTAACCTACTTGACATTATTTCTTAAGGGAGTAAATTCGTTCGGTAATGGCACTTGAGCAGGCTTCTGGAATGAATTTTGCTCGTTACTCGGGGGTCCACTGTATAGTTCTTCACACTTGGGCCAAACACTTGATTAAACCATTCCAGGAAAATTTCCCTAGTGACCCATGCCTTACTGTTAGCCTTCCACATAACACAGTTTACTCTTGACGACACTGTTTTTCTTGAACACTCTGGGATTTTCAGAGTGATACACGAGTAAAGGCTTCACTTTGAAATTCCCACTAGCATTACCACACAACATGAGAGTTAGCCTGTCTTTCATAGGCTTGTGTCCTGGCAGTGCGTTTTCCTCCTGCGTGATGTAGGTCCTCCTTGGCATTTTCTTCCAAAACAGGCCTGTTTCATCACAATTAAACACTTGTTCGGGTTTGAAATTTTCAGCCAGTACATATTCTTTGAATTCGCGCACAAATTTTTCAGCCGCATGTTTGTCTGAACTGGCACCCTCACCATGCCTTACAACACTGTGTATGCCACTTCGCTTTTTTTTGAACCAGCCTTTGCTGGCCTTAAATTCACCAACATCAGCAATGGTTCCAGGCATTTTCTTGACAAGATCGGCATGCAACTGCTTTGCTTTTTCACATATGATTGATTGCACAACACTATCACCTGCTCGCTGTTTTTCATTTATCCACACCAACAACAATTTCTCCATAGTATTTTCAATTGATTGTGGTCTCTGTTTCGTTATCGTATTCACCCCTTTCGCAACATTAGCTTCCATGATTTCTTTTCTCTTCGCCACAATGGAACTGATGGTTGATGGGGCCTTATTGTATATCCTGGCGAGCTCGGCAATACGTATGCCACTATCATATTTTTCTATTATTTCTTTCTTCAGTTTTATGGTGTTCCTCACTTTCTTTACCAAAGGACTGGCACTAGGAGCTTTCTTTGGGCCCATGGTAGCTTATTTAGTAGTCACACACAATAATCAAGGGCCAAAAACAATGGATTGTTAAGAAATGTTTTGTATGAAAGCGCAGGATGATGTTCACTCAACCATAAACAATGCTACACTGCCTGTGAATGTGTGTGGGAGGCGGGCTTACGGGCTTTGTATATGCACTGGGCACTGGACAGATTCCGTACCATCAATGAAAACAGAGCCAATCACCGAAAACGAAGCCAATATTTCCACGAAAAAAGTACCTGATAACTGAAATCACCGATAACGGAAATATGTACACAAAATGGAGGGTTGACTGTACAGTAAAAACCCCTTTCAACAAATCAGCCATTTCCCACCAAGGCAGGGTGGCCCAAAGAGAAAAACAAAAGTTTCTCTTTTTAACTTTAGTAATGTATACAGGAGAAGGGCTTACTAGCCCCTTGCTCCCGGCATTTTAGTTGACTCTTACGACACGCATGGCTTACGGAGGAAGAATTCTGTTCCACTTCCCCATGGAGATAAGAGGAAATAAGAAGAGTATATGGAGAGAAAAAGAGAGGTTAAGAGAGTGGTGAAGCAATGTAAAAAGAGAGCAAATAAGAGAGTGGGTGAGATGTTATCAACAAATTTTGTTGAAAATAAGAAAAAGTTTTGAAGTGAGATTAATAAGTTGAGGAAGCCTAGGGAACAAATGGATTTGACAGTTAAAAATAGGAGAGGAGAGTTATTAAATGGAGAGTTAGAGGTATCGGGAAGATGGAGGGAATATTTTGAGGAGTTGTTAAATGTTGATGAAGACAGGGAAGCTGTGATTTCGTGTATAGGGCAAGGAGGAATAACATTTTGTAGGAGAGTGGAAGAGCCAGTTGTGAGTGGGGGGGAAAGTTCGTGAGGCAGTGGGTAGAATGAAAGGGGGTAAGGCAGCTGGGATTGATGGGATAAAGATAGAAATGTTAAAAGCAGGTGGGGATATATAATATTTTTTTTTTTTTTTATTTGGACATGATACAAAGAATTACATTTGGTTATTGAGATTACATGAGGTGTACATGCCAAAAGCCCCTAGTATGCAGGGCATTTTGGGCAGACTTAAAATTAACTTAAAACTAAATTGTAAGAATTATTGTAGATAGTATACAATGAGTAAAGGTGAGTATTTAAGCTATGAAATTTGAACATAGTTTTGTACTTTTGGAGTGGTTGGTGCTATTATTTAATAAATGTATGGAAGAGGGTAAGGTACCTAGGGATTGGCAGAGAGCATGTATTGTTCCTTTGTATAAAGGCAAAGGGGACAAAAGAGAGTGCAAAAAGGATAGGGGAATAAGTCTGTTGAGTGTACCTGGTAAAGTGTATGGTAGAGTTATTATTGAAAGAATTAACCCTTTGACTGTTTCGGACGTATATATACGTCTTACGAGCCAATGTTTCGGACGTATTTATACGCCTAAATTCTAGCGGCCTTAAATCAAGCAGGAGAAAGCTGGTAGGCCCACATGTGAGAGAATGGGTCTGTGTTGTCAGTGTGCGCAGTATAGAAAAAATCCTGCAGCAAGCAGTACATAATGAGAAAAAAAAAACTCCGACCGTGTTTTTGAATTAAAACGGCGTCTTTGAGGTGTATTTTCGTATAGTATTTATGGTTGTATTCTCTTTTTCATGGTCTCATTTGATAGAATGGAAAACATATTACAGGAATAGAGATGATTTTGATTAGTTTCATAATGCAAACGATCTTGAAATTGAGCTCAAAGTAGCGGAAATGTTCGATTTTTGCCAATGTTCAAAAGTAAACAAATCACACCATGCGTCCAATACACATCAACTGGTGAGTCTAATATTCTTTCACAAGTGCACAGATATTATTTATACAGTTTTTACAATAATGCAATAGTCTGCATAACAATAAATCTTCTATTTTTTGTGTGAATAAAAAATCAAAATAGAAAGCAAGGGTAATGTAAGAGGGGCCTAAAGACATGACTAATGAACAGATAACATCTTATTTTAGTGCTAGGGATGTCTGCATTGTTTATTCTGGACCCTTTTTTGAAATTGACATCTTTTTTTATTTTGCATGAAATTGACAAAATTGCCATTTTCTGACCACTATTGGGTAGTTGAAATCGGTAAATTGGTGATTTCTTGTACTCAATCGATAGAACAAATGGAGTTCTAAAGAAATAACTATGAATTTGGTCGACTGTCCCAATGGAATTGGCCTAAAATAGGGCTCAAAGTCGGCGAAATCGCCGATGCGTATATATCACTGACATCGCTAACTTTGCGAGAGCGTAATTCCGTAAGTTTTCAATCAAATTTCATACTTTTGGTGTCATTACAATCGGGAAAAGATTCTCTATCATTTCATAAGAAAAAATAATTTATTTTTTTTCCAAAATTTTCCGACATAGAATGACAGTTTCAGAATGGGGCCTCCGACAGTCAAAGGGTTAAGAGTAAGACAGAAAGCAGGATAGCAGATGAACAAGGGGGCTTTAGGAAAGGTAGGGGGTGTGTAGACCACGTGTTTACAGTGAAACATATACGTGAACAGTATTTGGATAAGGGTAAAGAGGTTTTTGTGGCATTTATGGATTTGGAAAAGGCGTATGATAGGGTGGATAGTGGGGCAATGTGGCAGATGTTGCAGGTGTATGGAATAGGAGGTAGGTTACTGAAAGCAGTGAAGACTTTTTATGAGGATAGTGAGGCACTTTCATTTACCAACTCTGTCATCTCATCCTCTGATTTTCAATTTTCTATCTTACTGCACTTCATTCAGGAATTCTCTTATCCCCTTGAAATGAAATTCCCTCTTCTAAAGTCTGGCTTCTTGTGTCCTCCACAAGCTGTTTTTTCCTTCACCTTTAGTTTCACTAGGTACTCAAAGTTTTTATGTGGGTATGTGTTTTTGTTTTATTTTGTTTTTGTAATTACAGTGGACCCCCACTAAACAAACAAAATTCATTCCAGAAGCCTGCTCAAGTGCCATTACCGAACGAATTTACTTCCTTAAGAAATAATGTCATGTAGGTTAGTCTATTTCAGACCCCCAAAAATACACTTCCACAAGCACTTACAATATTATACTTACATAATTGTACGATTTCCAGGGTGTTCGTTAGGTGGGGGTCCACTGTACCTGTTTAAGTTTATGGAAGATTGAGCTTTAGAGTGTGTGCATGCCTCCTAACTTTTGACTTTAAAATTAAACAGCTCTTCCATATCTAGTTTTGAATCCCTGCACAGTCTCCCAGCTTCCTGTGAATTATCTAAATCCTTCTACTTTACAACTCTTACATTGGAAATGTGTGTGGATACCAGTTTCCTGCCTCTTAAGTAGCGATATTTTATATTTTTTTTAAATTTTCACCTTCTATGTAACTGGTGCGGCAGGGGCCCCAACACAAGGCATATCTTCACCTTCTATGTTAGTGGTGCGGCTGGCGCCCGAACACAAGGCATATCTTCACCTTCTATGTTAGTGGTGCGGCTGGCGCCCCAACACAAGGCATATCTTCACCTTCTATGTTATCCCTGTCTACCCTATCAGTTCCTCCGAGTACCCTGTACATTGTTGTAATGTCTTCCCTGGTAGACCTCCTGTCCTCCAGTGCTGTCAGATTCAATTCTTCAGCCTCTCTTTATAGCTCATACCCCATAGCTCTGGAACTAGTCTAGTTTACCATCTGCACCTTCTCCAATTTTTTAATACATTTTTTCAAGTGTGTGTTCCATGGCATATGTACTGGGAGCATAAAATATGTTATAAAATCTTGCTGATTGTGTAGTGAAGGAATTCTCCGCTCATAAGAATATTTATGGAGTCGTTTGCTTCATGCTTCTGTTGGTTTCCAGATGTCCCGTATTGTTGAAGTCAAGGGCCCCAATGATCGCTTGTCCACCAAACAGATTCTCTGGCTTGATTATCTCCTTGCAAGTGGATCAGTTGCAGAAGTGTGTCATGTAGAAGGTTGGTGCCTTTTTTTTTTTTGACTTATTCTAAAATCTATTTAAAATATATGTCCATGATTGTAAATTGATGTTTGGGGATTGAAGTGACCCTTAGTGTGCTGACACCACAGCTCAGATGAGTCTCTGAACTGCAACACCAACACCCCTCCTTCAGAATGCAGGCACTATACTTTTCACCTCTAGGATTCAAGTCCGGCCAACTAGTTTTTCCTGAATCCTCCCATAAATGTTGCTTTGCTCACACTAAAACAGCACCACGGAGACAATATTTAAAGAAAGAAGTAAATGTGCATGATGAACTTAGAGGTAGGATTGGCATGTTTGGAGTGAGCAGGATTCACATCTACAAGTAGAACAACAAATCTACCAATAGGACAACAAGTCTACCAATACAACAAGTTTACCAATAGAATAACAAATCTACCAGTAGAACAAATCTACCAGAAGAACAAATCTACCAGTAGAACAAATCTACCAGAAGAACAAATCTACCAGTAGAACAAATCTACCAGAAGAACAAATTACCAGTAGAACAAATCTACATGAACAACAAAAAATCTACCAGAACAACAAATCTACCAGTAGAACAACAAATCTACCAGTAGACCAAATTACCAGAACAACAACAAATCTACCAGTAGAACAACAAATCTTCAAGTAGAACAACAAATCTTCAAGTAGAATAAAATATTACCAGTAGAACAAATCTACTAGTAGAATAAATCTACCAGAAGAACAAATCTACCAGTAGAACAAATTTACCAGAAGAACAAATCTACCAGTAGAACAACAAATCTGCTACTGGGGTAAAAGTACAGTGGTACCTCGAGTTACGATATTTTTTCGTTCGAGAATGCTGTTCAAGTGCCATTACCAAACGAATTTATCCCCATAAGGAATAATGTAAAATAGACTAGTCCTTTTACACCCCCAAAAATATACGTACAAAAGCATTTAAAAAAATAAACTTACATAAAAGGGCGATTTTGGGGACCATCGTAACTCGAGGTACCACTGTATATGTTTTAGAATTCTAGTGTACTGGTTTCAAATCTGAGACTAGAATTAGCCATTGCATAAGAATCTTTTTTTACACAACATACTGAAAATCAGTTTTCAGGTATTTTGAGTATTAATAGCAAGCTGGTGAAAATTTTATAGCATGTACACAAGTCACTTGTAAAATATTCTTAATTCTTTTTTATGAAACAGTTTTTGTATTTATTTTGATGTAATTCAAAATCTTGATGTTCTGGGTCATTTCTGACTTCAGATTCCAACTCAGTATTCTCATATTAACCCTTTTAGTGTTGCGACCCCTGCTCTCAAACTTATTCTCAGGGTCGAAGAATTTTCGAAAAATAAAAAAATTATTTTTTCTTATGAAATGATAAGAGAATCTTTTTCCAACGGTAATAAAACCAAAAGTACGAAATTTGATGGAAAACTTATGGAATTACACTCTCATAAAATTAGCTGTCTCGGCGATATTTATGCATTGGCAATTTCGGCCATTTTGAACCCTATTTTGGGCCAGTTCCATTGTTCCAGTCAACTAAACTCATAGCTATTTTTCTAGTACTCCTTTTATTCTATGGAATGAGTAAAAGAAACTGCCCATTTACCTATTTCAACTACCTAATAAAGTGATCAAAAATTAATAATTTGGACAATTTCACACAAAATTCAAGAAAGGCCATTTTCAAAATAGGGTCCAGAATAAACAGTGCAGACATTCCTGGCACTAAAATAACATTTTCTCTGTTCATTAGTCACATTTCCAGTCCCCTCTTATATTACACTTGCTTTCTATTTTGAATTTTTATTCACCCAAAAAATAGAAGATTTACTGTTATGCAGACTGCTGCATTTTTAATAATTGTATAAATAATATCAGTGCATTCGTGAACACATATTTGACCCACCCGTTAATGTGTATTGGATGCGTGACATGATTTGTTTACTCTTGAACATCGCCAAAAATCGAACATTTCCGCTAATTTGAGCTCAATTTCAAGCTACTTTCACTCTACAAACTAATCAAAATCATCTCTACTTCTGTAATATATCTTCCATTCTATCAAATGAGACCAAGAAAACAAGAATACAACCATGGAAACCATACGAAAATACACTGCGAAGTCGCAGTTTTAAACCAAAAAACTGTTAGTTTTTTTTTCCTCATGCTCCACGTGCTGCAAGAAAAACTAATGTCAAAGACCTGGGAGTGATCATGTCAGAGGATCTCACCTTCAAGGACCATAACACCGTAGCAATCGCATCTGCTAGAAAAATGACAGGATGGATAATGAGAACCTTCAAAACCAGGGATGCCAAGCCCATGTTGACACTTTTCAGGTCGCTTGTTCTATCTAGGCTGGAATATTGCTGCACACTAACTGCACCTTTCAAGGCAGGTGAAATTGCTGACCTAGAAAATGTGCAGAGAACCTTCACGGCACACATAACTGCGATAAACCACCTCAATTACTGGGAACACTTGAAGTTCCTAAACCTGTACTCCCCAGAACGCAGGCGGGAGAGATACATTATTATATAGTACACGTGGAAAATTCTCGAGGGATTAGTACCAAACTTGCACATGAGAGTCACTCCCTACGAAAGCAAAAGACTTGGCAGGCGATGTAACATCCCCCCAATGAAAAGCAGGGGTGCCACTAGCACGTTGAGAGACAACACAATAAGTGTCAGGGACCCAAGACTATTCAACTGCCTCCCAGCATTCATCAGGGGGATTACCAACAAACCCCTGGCTGTCTTCAAGCAGGCACTGGACAGGCACCTAAAGTCGGTACCTGACCAGCCAGGCTGTGGTTCGTACGTTGGACTGCATGCGGCCAGCAGTAACAGCCTGGTTGATCAGGCTGCAGGGGCATTGACCCCTGGAACTCTCTCCAGGTATACACTTACCACACAGACCCATTCTCTCATATCTTGGCCCAAATTAACCGTTCACAGCTTATCTGAGTGAGGTGAGCTCACAGCGTCATATTAGAGGACTGACACTGGCTTCAAAACCGTGATATAATGGACCGACACCAAAAGGGTTAATAAAGCACACATGTTTACCTCAGTAGCAAGCAGAGTTTTTGTTGTCTAGTGTTATCAGCCACTTCCCTTTCATTGGTCATTCCCAGTTAAAAACTTGTATGTAGAATCTAATATTTATTCATTGTGAGCTCAGTGAGCTACACATTGTCACCATTATCTTGTTCACTTCTGTGGCCTTGATGATCTAATGATCTAAAGAATTAGGATGAATGTTAGTAAAGCCAAGTGTTCATCATCATCCATCCTTACTACATTGCTCTGGTTTACACCTACACACCCTCACAGAGCCCTTATTCCTACCTCCTCTTTCTGTTCATTATTACTTCCTACCATCCCAGGAGTTAGTGGTTCATGTTTATCTTTTCCATATGCCATTCCTCACATCTCATTCTTTTGTCTTTGGATTTTTGTTCACTCTTCTTGGATCATTTCCAGTCATACACTGATGATACTGTTGTGTACACAATTGGAGAAGGATATCTACCTGTCCTTTTTGATCACATGATCCAAGGCTAACTGTCACAATTAATTAGTATCTTCACAATTAGTATCTTGTTGCTGTTTGCCTCATCTTTTGGTGTCGTATCTGGTTTTCAGGATGCACTGCAAGCAGTACAAATCTTTTGATTCCTTTCATTCCCTCACTCACATTCAGTGTTGTCTCCGCATCTTTAGCAGATAAAAAAAAATATCTTTTGTTGGGTTCCTGTACCACTCAGGAGTTTGAGAAAATGGTCTTGTGGCCTCTTTGGCTTATTCCATAGTTCAATACCTTTCACTAGATTTTTAGTACTAACTCAGCTCTTGCGAGAGTACTAGCAAAGCCATAAAGTCTCATTGATGACCAACAAACTGTTTTTATTCAAACCACAATTGTCCTTCAGGCCATCATCCTTCCATCTTTGCCGGCTGTAAGAACAGTGCTCACATGCCTGTATGTTGATCACGCTAGCCTCATACATGGTCATTTCATGCAGGTGTGCCTATTTCTACTCTGCAGGAATTATCAAATCAGTCCAACATCTCTTGACAGAATGTCCCATTAAGAATGCATGCAAACATCACTTTGTGTGAATTTTTCAATTTTCTGACATGCTTAATCTGACCACTTAAAAACTTAAAAAAAAAAAAAAGTTACAATGCCATGGCTGGAACAATTAACCTATTACAACCTCAGGCTCAATGGCCTGTTAACCTGAGTGTAAAGGGAGCTTGGAGCAAAGAAACACAGTAGAAGATGTATTGAAATTGTATTTCTTTCAAAAATCAGCTAGATTAATTCCAAACTTTTATCTTTTCCTTCACCAAGTAATTATGATTATATAAGACTTTTGTCTTTTCCTTCACCAA
>WNWK01023996.1:0-30333 GCA_009830355.1 Cherax destructor | reverse complement strand
AAAAATGTGTATTATTGTTAAACAGGCATTAACTGAATTTTTTTTGAATTAAAAAAAAGAATCTATGAAGATAGTTGATTCCCGTTGTCAAATATAAATAAAAAAGAAAGGGGGAAAAAAATTTATATGCTTTGAATTAATTAAATATATTTTATGTACATCATATGGTATTTAAGATTATTGCACATTTATAAATGAGACTGAAGTGTTAAAAAGGAAAAGGGGAATTTTTGGAAAAAACCATAATTTTTTTTTAATTTCAGCTGTTTGGCACTAAGGGGGAAAAAAATGATTGAAGACTTGGAGAAAGGTGATGTGGCAGCAGTGCAAAAATTTTTTTTGGGAGGTCCACAGTTCTTCCCCCCATTTTTTTTTCCAAAAAGAGGGAAAATTCAGGGGAAATTTGGGAGGGGGGCACGAGAAGAAAAAACAGTCCATAATCTAAAAAAATTCCCAAAAGGTTGATTTTTTTTTTAAAACCACCCAAAAAACAAATCCCTACCCCAGGGAGGCAAAAAATTTTGGAAATTTTTTTTATCTAATAATTTTACTATCTATGGGACCCCGGACAGGATCCCTTGCCCCCTGTTTTCTTTTTTTGGAAGATTAGAGTAGATTGACAGCGGGGGTTAAGGGGAAAAAAAACCTAGTGTATGGAGTTTTATAATGGTAACTGCAGGAATTTTAGGGGGGGATTAGCCCCAAAAGGCATTTGGGAATTTTTTAAACCCCTTAAAAAACGGTCCAAACGTATATCTTTCCCCCGCTCAGTCCCCCGAATATTTTAAAAAAAAAAATTAAAAAAAAGACACATTTTTATAAGTGTTATGGGGAAAAAAAAAAAAATTTGGGGCAGTATTTTCAGGGTTGAGGCGGAGAATTTGGGGACTGGATGCTCACCTGACAGAAAAGGGGGTTCGGGCCGCCGGGGAAATTGAGCCTAATTTTTTTTTTTTTTTTTTTATATAATTTTTTGTTCTGATAATTCAATTTATAGAAGTCAACCCCGTGTTCACGCCATCGGCTTTTATCCAAATCGTTTGCGGGTTTTTTTTAAAGAAATTTTTTGTTTTAAAAACCGCCGTGGTTGGGATTCGCTCGGGGGGGGACGCGGGCCCCACCCGGGGCCCCGGGGACTGGGGCAGCAAAGCAGCAACCACCACCCACGCATTCAACCAAAATATTGTCATTATTCCTTTGTTTTTGTGTTTGGGAATCTAAAAAAGCCACCATGGGCCCCAAAAAACCCATGCCGCCTGTGGAAAAAATGTAAAAAAAACGGAGAATTGAAGAAGGAGATGATTAAAATAAAAATGGGTATATCACTGCCCCGGCCAGGCCAATTGTAAATCCCATTCAACCATCTCTTCCATTATGGCCAAGAGAAAGGAAATCAAGGATCACTGTTGTTATAAAGGTAATGTATGGTCACAAAATATAGATTCAAGTGCTGAACAAGTGGAAACTTTGTTGTTGTTGTGGATCAACGAGGAAGCAATTAGCAGGAGATAGTGTTTGCAGGCGATAATATGTGAAAAAGCAAGGCAGTTGCATGATGATCCTGGCCAAGAAAATGCTTCTGCAACGAAAATATGAATGAATTCAAAGCCAGCAAAGGCTGGCTTCACAGATTTGCTAGCTAAGTGTTGGCTAGTTGTGAGGGAATGGGTGAGGCAGCCAGTTCCCGTGACAAAGTGGCGCTGAAAATTACGTGAATGAATTCGTGGGCAGCATAGAGACTGAACAATTCCAACCCCAACAAGTGTTCAATTAGACGAAACAGGCCTGTTTTGGAAGAAAATGCCAAATAGGACCTTCATTACACAGGACACAAGCCATGAAAGACAGGCTAACTCTTATGCTTTGTGCCAACGCTATGGTGATTTGAAGTGAATCCTTAGTGGTGTATCATTCTGAAAACTCAGCTAGAGAGCAGATGCGCAAGGTCGCCAAGTCTAATTTGTGTGTGATGTGGAAGCTTAATAAGGTATGGGTCACTAGGGACATTTTCTGTGATTGGTTCCATGAAGTGTTATCCCAGTGTGAAGAAATATCTCGAGAAAAATAATTTGCCACTTAAGTGCCTCCTGATAATGAACAATGCTCCTGTCATCCTCCAGACTTGACAGAGCAAACTGTGGACTTGTCTTGCCTCTAATACTACTCCTCTCCTCCTCCAGCCCATGGACCAGAAACATTTTGCAACTTTAAAAACTCTACACCAGCAATGTTTCAAAAGTGCTTTGATGTGACCACAGACATGAATATGACTCTTAAAAGATCTCTGGAAGATCATTTCAGTCCTGCATTGTAACCTTTGCAAGTAAGGCTTTGGGAGGGAGGACTACCAGACTTTGAACTCTGCCCGGGAGAAAATTGTGGCCAGACTGTGTCCCAGAGGGATTGAAGGTTTTGGGGCTTACTTCAGAACCCTGAGCCTGAGCCTGTTGTGCAAGAAATTGTGGAACTGGGCAAGTCCATGGGGTTGGATGTTTGTACCAGGATGTGGAACAAGCAGGAGGAGCAACAATGAAGAGATAACCACTGAAGATCTGCAAGAGCTTCAACAGCAACAATAGACCACAGTTCAGGAAAATGGTCCAGAGGAAGGAGATGGAACAGAGATGGAAGAAGGTGCCTTCAAGATTAGGAGATTCGTGCCAAATGGGCTGATGTGCAAGGCTTTATGGATGATTATAACCCTAACCAAGTTGTTATAGGCTGTGGTATGCGACATGTTTAATGACCATGTCTTGTCACATTTAGAGACATTTTAAAGAACTGCCCAGACACAGAGCCTCCTTGACAGATTTTTGTGAGAGAGGGGTCCAGTGACTTTCTCAAGCTGGTCCTAGTGGCATTAAAAGAAAAACGCCAGTAACCCCAGAAAGAACTTGCCACTCAGAGTGTTCACTGGAAGGATTCCCTTCCAAACACTAGCATACTACCCTGTCTTCTCCCCCTCCCATCTTCCACATCAACAACTCTTCAATAAATGTAAGATATGTTATTTTTTTTTTTTTTTTTCCTTTTCAACAAGCCGGCCGCCTCCCCACCGCAGGCAAAGGTGACCCAAAAAGAAAGAAAATCCTCCCAAAGAAAAAAAATCTCTTCATCATCATTCAAACACTTTTCACCACACTCATACATAACACTGTCTTTGCAGAGGCCAGGATTACGACAGCTGAGAAAAGTCCCTCCCAGCTGTCAATATCTCAGACCCCCTCCTTTAACCCTTTGACTGTTGAGACCCTTTCTGAAACTGCTATCGTTGAAATATCAAAAAAAATTATTTTTCATCAAAAATGTTAAGATTATTTTTCTGATTGAAATATCCTAAAACAGATTTTTGCCATCAATATTTACCAGATATGGAGGTGTAAAGTTGGCAGAAAATGAGCCGCGTATACAACAGCGGCGAATGCCACTCACTGCAAACATTTGTTTCATTTCCATTCAGATTTCTTTGTTTTTTTCACTATTGATTTTTTTTTTAGATTGTGAATTTTATGTGGCTCAGAGGCCAAGGTAAGGTGCAATGTATATATATACATTCGTTGTATGTACCACACACAGTGCATAAACATTAGTATCTTTATATATTGTTTACAAAACTTGTTTACACAAACCAACAATACAAAAATTTTATTACTATTGTTCTATAATATATACAAATGTACAGTCACTGGACATGTCTATAGAAGTTCTGCAGCATGTGGAACTCTTTTGAAACATGGTTCCATGCACAGTGGTGTTTTTATGACTCTCACACATAAACCAGAGTGTCTCTGCATTTTTGTGGGTGTTTTTTGCATATGTGCACAGACAAACATCTCTTCTGAGCAGTTTTCAAAGTGGCAGGTGCTGGTAAAGGGGTAGTTATCCTAGGTTGATGGTCGTCTGGGTCAGCCCTTCCTTCCTTCCTTCCCACATTCCTTCCTACATTCTTCCTTCCTACCTACCTACCTACCTACCTACCTACCTTTCCTTTTCCTTTTTCCTTTTTTTTCTTCTTCTTCCTTCCTTCCTTCCTTCCTTCCTTCCTTCCTTCCTTCCTTACTACCTTTCATCCGTCCTTCCTTTCTTCCTTCTGGCTTCTATATACACACAGCCGGACACGCTCTAGAACTGCTATAAGCTTCTGAAAGCTGTGTTGTGTCTTAAGCCTATCATTCCGTCCTTCCTTCCTACATTCCTTCTAACCTTCTTCCTACATTCTTCCTTTCATCTCACCCTTCCTTTCTTCTGGTTCTATACATATGACATATAATCACTGGACACTCTATAGAATTGCTATTAGCTTGGAAGCTGGTTGTTGTTTCCAATGTCATTCCTTCCTTCCTTCCTACCTTCCTTCCTACTCCTTCCTTCCTTCCTGCCTTCCTTCCTGCCTTCCTTCCTGCCCTCCTTCCCGCCTTCCTTCCTACCTTCCTACCCTCCTTCCTACCTTCCTTCCTCTCTCCTTCCTACCTTCCTTCCTACATACCTTCCCTTCCAACTCTTCCTTCCCACATTCCTTCCTTCCTACATTCTTCCTTCCTACATTCCTACCTACCTACATACTCATACCATCCTTCCTTCTTTTCATCTCCTTCCTTCCTTCTGGTTTCTATATATACGCATATATAGTCACTGACACTTCATAGAACTGATAATAGCTTCTGAAGCTGGTTGTTGTGAGTGTGGACTATACATATGTTGTCAGGCAAGGCTGCCACAAATGGGATAGTATTATACCACCACTCACCACCTCACTGCCTTGTCATCACCCATGGGGTCCCTTGCTCTTTCTTCCCAGTCCTTCCTACCTACTACGTACCTACTTATGTACCTACTTACACTACTATTACTCTATTTCATGCACTAATTTCATGTACCTACTCTTGCTTACCTACTTGCTTACCCACTTGCTTACTACTACCTCTACTCCTTGTTTACCCACTTGCTTACCTACTTGCTTACCTACTCTCACTCATTTGCCTACTCACTTACCCACTCTGCTCACCTACTCTCTACTTGCCCACCTACCCTCTAGCGCTTGAAGCTGTGTGTGTGATTCATCTAAATTTGCTGAGTCAGGGTAAGGCAGCTACAAAATGACATATTATACCATTACTCACCACCCTACTGCTGTCAATCTGTCAACACAAGCAAGACCCATGTCTGCTTCCCCACAAACCTCCTTCCTAGCTCTTTTCTTCCTTCATTCTTCCTTCTTCTTTTGGCATATTTCCTTCCTTCCTTCCTTCCTCATCTCTTCCTTCTCTTCCTTCATTCATTCATTCCTTCTTTTTCTCTTTCCTTCCTTTCTTACTTTTGTTCCTTCCTTCTTCATATCTCTCCTTCCTTCTTCTTACTTTGTTCCTTCCTTCCTCTCATCTCTCCTTCCTTTCTTCTTTCCTTCCTTTCCTTTCCTCCTTTCCTTCTTCTTTCCCTTCCTTTCATCTTCTTCCTTCCTTCCTCTTCTCTTTTCATCTCTTCCCTTCCCTTCCTTCCTCTCATCTCTTCCTTCCTTCCTTTCTCTCTTTCTTTCTTCTTCCTTCTTTCCTTCTGTGATCCACAATGCTTCGGGTCACAAACCTCAAACCAGAATTCTATCTTCAGAGACACTTCCATCTGTGTTAGAGATATCATTGAGGAAGAGAAGAGTCCCAGATTCGCTGGGGAGTCAGGATATTTCTTACGCCAGGCATGCTGTGGAACATGGACTACTGAAATGGCTTTCCCACAATGCAATCACTGCTGCCCGATTTTTTTATACTGCGACACTGACCACACAGACCCATTCTCTCACATGGGTCAATTGTTTTCTCCCACTTGAGGCCGCTAGAACTTAGGCGTATAAATACGTCCGAAACATTGGCTCGTAAGATTTGACAGCAGCACGTCCGAAATAGTCAGTTGTTAAAGTGCAGGCATTGTACTTCCCATTTCCAGGACTCAAGTTTAATTCAAATCAATTAACTGGTTTCCATCCCCTTCACAATGTTTATCTGCTCATCACTCCAACAGATCGTCATGTCCCAAAACCATCTCGTCTCCATTCACTCCTATCTAACACGCTCACAGACATGCCCTGGAAGTCCAAGCCCCCGCCCACAAAACCCTTTTTACCCCTTCCCTCCAACCTTTTCTAGGACGACCCCTACCGCTTTCTTCCCCTACAGATTTATACGCTCTCCAAGTCATCTCTACTTTGATCCATTCTCTCTAAATGACCAAACCACCTCAACAACCCCTCAGCCCCCTCTGACAAACAATTTCCCTTTAGTAACTCCACACCTTTCCTAACCCCACATTCGAATTTTCTGCATAATATTTACACCACATTGCCCTTAGACAGGACATCTCCACTGCCTCCAGCTTCTCCTCCTCGCTGCAGCATTTGAATCCATGCTTCACACCCATATAAGAGTGTTATACCACTATACTTTCAGATATCTCTTCTTTGCCTCCATGAAGGATAACGTTTTTGTCTCCACAGATACCTCAATGCACCACCTCACCTTTACTTCATCAATTCCTTGGTTAACTCCTCATCCTTCATAAACCCATCCGGGCTGACACATCAACTCCCCAAAATATCTGAAACATTTACTTTTCCATAATCCCTCCAATGTGATATCAAATTTTTCTTATTAAACTGCTTGATACCTCATCACTACTTTATCTATGTTCACTTTGGCCCTACCTTTACACACCTCCCAAACTCACCCACTAACCTTTGCAACTTTCTTTAGAATCTCCCATACACAGTATCATCAGCAAAAGTAACTGCAAGCCAACTCCCATTTGCATTTAATTTCATAATTTAATCCATCCCTCCCCAACACCTCTAGCATTTACTTCTTTACAACCCCATCTAAATATATAAACAACCATACAAATACACAAATCTCTGTCTAAGACCTACTTTTACCGAAGTAATTTCCTCCTACACACCCTAACCTGAGCCTCACTATCCTCATAAAAACTCTTTACAGCCTTCAGAAACTTACTACCTATTCCATACACTTGCAACATTTGCCACATTGCTCCCTATCCACTCTATCAAAGTTTTCAAACCATAAAAGCAATAAAAAACTTACCTTTTATCTAAATACTGTTCACAATATGCTTCACTGCACTTGATCTACACATCCCCACCCACTCTAAACCCCCTTGCTCATCTGCAATCCTACTCCCTGTTTCCTCTAATTCCTTTTTAATAATAACCCTGCCATACACTTTACCTGGTATACTCAGAAAACTTATTCCCCCCATAATTTTTTTTAAAAATTTTTTTTATCCCCCCTTCCCCCTTTTTTTAAAGGAACCCCCCAAAGCTCCGCCAATCCCTAGGTACCTTCCCCCCCCTTTATACATTTAAAAACAAAAATACCAACCACTCCAGCACTATATCCCCTGCTTTTAACATTTTTCATGATTCCGTCAATTCCAGCTGCTTTTCCCCCTTTTATTCTACGTAAAGCCTCACGACCTCCCCCACACTCACTCCCGCCTTTTTCACCTTAAAAGATGGACCTCCCCGGCCAGTACATGAAATTCGTCCCCTTTTTATCGACATTTAAAAGTTCCCCAAAATATTCCCCCCATTACCCAATACCTCCAGCTCCCCATCTACTAACTCCCCACTCTGTTTTTAACTGACAAATCCTTCGTTCCCTAGGCTTTTTTAATTGTTTATCTCACTCCAAAATTTTTTCCCTTTTTTTGCAAAAATTTTTTGAAGACCTCTCCCCCCTTTTTTATCCGCTCTTCTTTGACCCCTTTACCACCCCTTTTACATGTTATTGTACTATTATTTCTTTATTTCTCAAAAAATTGTGTGTACATTAAATGTCTATATGTTTAAAAAATTTTTTTTTTAATATTTTTGGGTGTCGGGAAAAGGATTAATTTTTTTCCCCTTATTTCTTTTGGGAAAATAAAATCGGTTTTTCCCCCAAACCCTGTTGACGGGCCCCCCGGGGAAAGGTTTTAAAAACCCCGAACCAGGGGTTGACTGTGTTTTTTTGATTTCTAGCCAGTATTTGTTTAACTTTTAGGTACTGAAATTGTCTAAAAATTTTTCTTCTGTGTACTCCCCCGTTGTGGTTGCAGGGGTTTAAATCACAGCTGTCTGTCTTTTTTGTGTCTGTCTTTCTGTCTGCCTGTGTGTTTTTCTGTCTGCTTTTTTTTAGAATAAATCAAAACCAATTATTACGAGATCACAACACATTATATTTTATTTTTTTCTTGATTTTTTTAGTTATCCTAGGAAAATTTTTTCTATGCATAAAATTTTTTTACGATGTGTTCCTGTGGGGGGAGACAGGTGAACAAAAACAGATGATACAGACGGGGCAAAGAGATAACAGCCAATCAGGTACCCCGGCTGACCAGCCGCTGCTGGCCAGCCAGGTGGCCCCCAGCTGCTGGCCGGCGGTGGCCAGGCACAGCCAGCCAGCCCCCCCCGGGCCCGCCTCCCCACATCACTCTTTTTTAAAAGGGGAGTGTTAATATTACACACATCAGTAAACCCTTGGGGTTTTTTTGCCGAGTGTTTGTCAGCGGCACTCAATTTAACCAGTGTTTTTTGGGTACTAAGTGGCCCCAGATTTTTAATATGGCGCACACCGAGTGGGGGGACCCATTCTATGCTGAAAGGCATCTCGGGCCCAAATTTTTTTAAAAATTTAAGGCAGGAAAAATAAAACGAAAATATCTTTTGGGGGTTTTTAAAACAGTACTAACGTATATATTTTTTTGGGGGACCGTTTTAAGGGTTGGGGGGAAATTTTAACCCAAAAAGGGGGGTTTTCCCCAGTCAATTTTTTTCCCCCTCCACATGTGGGTTTTTTTTTTTTAAAAAACGATTAATATGTTAGAAATTTTTTTGTTAAGCTTTTTTTTTGGTTTTTTAAATTTTTTAAAACCCCCTTTGGGGGGTCGGTGCCGTACTAGTACATTTTACGGGGGGTTTTCCCCCCGAAAAAAATTTTGGGGGAAAATTTAAAAGGGGCCCCCCAAATTGGTGGGAAAGGCGGGATAGCCCTACATATGAAAGAATGGGTCTTGTCCCCCGGGGGCACATATAAAAATCCTGCACCCCCCCTGAAAATAAAAAAAACCCACCTTTTTTTTTTTAAAATGAAAAAATTTGCCCCCCTATTTTCGTATGGTATTTATTGATGTTTTCCCGTTTTCTGGTCTCATTTGATAAAAAGGGAAAATATATTAAAAAAAAGATTTTGATTGGTTTGACAATGACAAGTACAGTGGTCCCCCCATTTTCATTTTTTCTTTCCCCGAATGCTGTTAAATGCCATTCCCAAAAAGAATTTATCTCCATAAGAAATGATGTAAAATAGACCAGTCCTTTTAGACCCCCAAAAATTTTAAATTTTTAAAAAAACTTTTAAAAAAAAAAACCCCCTAAAAGGGTGTGTTTGGGGGCCCCCCAAAAATCGGGTCCCACTTTTCTTGAAATTGAGCTCAAAGTAGCGAAAATGTTGGGTTTTGACGATGTTCAAGAGAAAAAAATCCCCCAGGGGCCCAAAACACATCAACTGGCGAGTCTAATATTCATGCACAAGTGCTCTAAAAATTATTTATATTTTTTTAAAATGATGCAGTTGTATAAAACAGTAAATCTTCTATTTTTTGGGAGAAAAAAATTCAAAATAAAAAAAAAAAAGAATGTAAGGGGGGCCTGGAAAACGTGACTAATGAACAGAGAAGATTTTTTTTTAAAATTCCCAAGGAATGTCTGCTTGTTTTTTGGACCCATTTTGAAATTGGCACTTTTTAAATTTGTGTAAAATTTGGGCCCAAAATTTTTCCTTTTTTTTGACCATTTTTTGGGTAGGGGGAAATTGGTAAAAGGCGGTTTCTTGTACTCAACGAAAAAAGGAAATGGATTTTTTAGTGAAATAGCTATAATTTTAGTAGACTGAAACATTTGAATTTTTAAAATGGGGTTTAAAGTCGGGTTTTGCCGAGCGAAATGTCATCGATACCACTAATTTTTCCCCCGAAACCCCCAAAAATTTCCCCCGGGGGTTTTGTTTTCTATAAATTTTATAATTTTGGTTTTTAGATCAAAAAAAAAAAAAAAAAATTCTCTATCATTTCATAAGAAAAAAATTTTTTTTTTTTTTCCCAAAAAAATTTCGACCCCAGGAACGGGTTTTTTCCCAAAAGGCCTGTCCCCCCAAAAGGGGGTTAAAAAAAAAAGTTTTTTTTTTGAAATATTCGGGGCCTGAAACGTAGACTACATCTGGACAGTTAAGGGGGAAAAAATTTAACCCTTTTAAAAATCGGGGGGGGGTGTTGCCGGGGGGCCCGGAGTTGTATTCAATTGCACAGAGCTTTTTTTTGGGGGTTTTTAAAGGTTTGAAGTGATTTGTTGTGGTTAAACCCCCATAAAATACCATAGGTGGGGTAGGGGTAAGATGAGAGAGGGAAAAAGAAAAAAATTTGGGGTACATAGTACCATATCCTAAAAAGGATCCCCTTTTTTTTTTTAAATTTTTTGGGGTATATCAAGGGGGCTGAAAAAGTAAAACAGTAGTCAAAGTGGAGACCTAGAAATTTGCCCTGTATGTGTCTCGAAAGGGGGGAAAACCATCGATATTTAGCAGAACATTTGAGTTCTGTTTCCAAATGGAAAAAAATAGGTTTTGTCAATATTGAGAGAAAGTTTGTTGGGGAGCCATCCGAAATAGATATTTTAAGTAGTTTGTCATTTACAGTTTTCCCTTAGTTTTTTTGGGGGTTTTTTGGGTGAGAAAGACAAAGTAGTGTCATCTGCAAAAAAACTGGATCTTTTTGGGAGGTCATTGAAAAAAATGAGAAAGAAAAGGGGGCCAAAACCCCTACTCAGGGGGAACTTCAACAAAAAGGGGGTTGTGTAGTGGAGGTAACGCCATTTGTGTATGCATACTGGTGTCTATTCCCAGATAAGTTTTTAAAAAAAATTTTTGAGAGTGTTTTCTGACCCTGAAATTTTTCCCCAAGTTTTAGGAAAAAGGGGAGTCATGGTCAACTGTATCAAATGTTTTCTGTAGGTTAGGGAAAAGCCCGGGGGGAATTTTTAAATTTTTTTCGAGAACTTTGTAATTCCCCCCTTTTTTAAAAAAAACTTCCCCTGAAGTCTCCCTCCGCTACCCCCAAACAATTTCCCCCCTTTTAAAGGAAAAAATGGGGGTTGTTTTTTTCCCCCCCCAAAAATACACTTAAAGCATTACAAATTAATTTACATAACTGAAATTTTTTCCCCGGGTCTTTACGAAACTGGGGGGGCCACTGTATAAAGTTTACACTAACATATATTTAGTTAGCAAAGAACAAAAATTTAAAAAAAAATACACCCCACAGTGCATCATTTTTACCTCAAAAAAATTTGTAGGTTTAAATTTTGGGGAAAAAGGGGAGTATTTACTGAAAAAAGTCAGGTGTGGTAGGTATGGTACCCCCCTGGCCACCCCACCCACACATACTATAAAACGATGCTTAAAGCGCCCTAAGGATACAATAAAATACAGTGGCCCCCGGGGAACGGCCCCCGGGAAAACAAAACAATTAAAAAATATAATATTGAAAGTGTTTTTAAGTGTATTTTTGGGGGTCTAAAAGGACTAACCTCTTTTTTTTTTTTTAAACCCTTTTAAACCCCTTTTGGGTTTTTTACGATTAGTACGGGTTTTTCGCACCAGGGCGTTTGAGGGACAAAATACCCCAAATTCTAGCCCCCCCAAATCAAGCAGAAACAGGCTGGTAGGCCTAGTTTTGGGAGAATGGGTCTGGGGGCCCCGTGTGCGCAGTAAAAAATCCTGCCCCCACAGTGCAAAAAGGGGAAAAAAAAATTGCCCCGGGGTTTTTTGGTTTTTTAAAAAACATTTTTCAGTCTTTTTTTAAAAGTATTTATGCTTGTATTCTCGTTTTCTTAGTCTCTTTTAAATTTTGGGGGAAAAGGAAAAAAATTACAGAAATAGAGAAAATTTTTTTACGGGGTTTTATGATGAAAAATCCCTTTGGGGAAAATGAGCGAAAATAGCAAAAAAGTTCGTTTTTCCCCATGTTCATGAGTAAACAAATCACGCCAGGGGCCAATACACATCAAGGGGGGTAAATTTTTTTTTCACAAGTGCGCTGATATTATTTAGACCATTTTTTAATGATGCAGTTGTATACATAACAGAAAATCTTAAAAAATTTTTTAGAATAAAAATTCCAAAAAGGAAAGCAAAAAAAATGCAATACGAGCCTGGAGACGTGCCTAATGAACAGATAAAATGTTATTTTAGTGCCGAAACCGCCCCCCCTTTATTCGGGCCCCCATTTTGAAATTGGCATTTTTAAAATTTTTGGGGAAATTTTGGGTATTGAATTTCAAAATTTTTGGGTAGTTGAAATCGGAAAAATTTGGGGGTTTTTGTACCAATCGGGTAGAACAAATAGAATTCACAAAAAACTATGTTTTTTTAGACTGAGACAGGGGAAATTTGGGCCAAAATGGGGGAAAAAGGGCAAAAACCCAGGGAAATATTCAACCGCTAATTTTTCGAGAGCAAAAACCCCCATTTTTCCCCAAAAATTTTATTTTTTGGGGGGGTTTTTGACGGAAAAAAAATGCCTATCTTTTCGAAAATATAATTTTTTTTTTTCCCAAAATTTTTTTCCCAGAGAGAGTTAAAAATCGAGGTCTCGACCCTGAAAGGGTTAAACTTCCCCTTTTACTCCACTGCCCGAAAAAGTATTTTTTTAAAAAAATTTTTTTTTTTTTTTTTTAAAAAAAAGGGGGCATTTTTATAAACGGGGTAGGCAAAAAAAAAAAATTTTTGGGGGCCCGTACTTCAGATATAAGCCCACAAGTTGGTGCTGGATGCCCCCCTGACGGAAAAAAGTTTCCCCTGCAGAAGAACCGAAAAAATTTTTTTTTTATTTTTTTTTTTAATTTAACTTTTGTTCGGGGTTTTAAATTTTTAAAAAAAGTTCTTGGGGGGATTTAACCCAAAACTTTGTTCTAACACCCTTTTTAGGTACTGAAATAGTAATTTTAAAAAGTCACAAAAAACAAAGGGAACAATTTCACCTGCCGATATTTTTATTTCATAAATATCAAAGATTTTAGGTCCCACAATGTTTTTGACATCCTGGGGGATATATGAAACCCCCAAAAAAGGTGTTATGAAATTGTCGATAACTAAAGATAAGGCAGTGACATTGATGAATGAATTTTGCAAGGAACCCCTTTCTTGGGTTTTTACTGCATCTTTGTCTATCTGTTTCTATCTATCTGTCTGTCTATCTATCTGTCTGTCTATCTATCTGTTTATCTTTTCTATCTGTCTATCTATCTTCATCTGGTTTTACGTTGTTTTGGCTTATCTGCTTTGTTTGCCTGCCTATGTGTGCCTGGGGGTATATGAAAAACCCCTTTAAAAATGGGTGTTATGACAAGTGGCGATAACACTGACAGTGAATTTATGAATGGGAGAGGCCCTTCCCCTTTTTTGCACTTTTCTATCTGTCTGTCTGTTTAGCTCTGCTTACTTTTTTTTTCTGCCTGTGTGTGGCCTTCCCCGCCTGTGTGTGTTTTTTCGCCCGCTTGTCTCAGTCTAGGCGGCTCGTAAACCAAAGGATTATAAGCCCATCAGAAGTGACAATGGAATTTCCAAATCATGCGTATTATATCTTATATCCAAAAATTTTATGGGGGTTTTTTGGGGAAATTTTTGGGGTTTTCCAGGTAATTTTTTATGTAAAAACTGACTTATGTGACAAAAAGAGAGAGAGAGAGAATTTAAAGATATATAGAAGACAGAGAAAAGAAGAAAAGAGAAAGGGGGGATAGATATAGACAGAAAATAAAGAGATATAGACAGATATAGACAAGACAGCAAAAAAGCCCCCAAATATAAGAATATAAAAAAAAGGGGAAAAATGGAAAGGGCCCCCTGGCCCCGAAGGGAGGCCCATGTCACCCCCCCGTTGACCAATGACCCACCTAGTCAGGGGGCATCCCCCTGAAGGAAGGGGCACAGCATCAGAAGACAAGCTGTTAGGTCCCCAAAAAACACCCCCCCACAGCCCTCATTATTTATCGGGCCCATTTTTTTCTTTCCCTTTAAAGGGGGGGGTTAAGGGCATGACATCAGTGAATCCATGGTGTTTGCCAATTATTTGCTCTAGCTAAACCCCTTTAACTAGTGCTCCCCAAGGAAATTCCCAATTTTTTTTTTTTAAAAATGCACACTGAGGGGGGCCCCTCTTCCCCATGTCGGGGGCTCAGGCCTATTGCACAAATTTGGGAATGAAAAAAAACGGGGGTACGCCGGGGAGATGCTAAAAGTATATCTACGTTAAATTAAAAGGGGGTTTTTGGGGGGAAATTGCCGGAAAGCACTTGAGCAGGTTTTTGGGGAAAAAAAATTTTTCTCAAAAAGGTCCACTGTAAAGTACACTCATTACTTCCTTAAAAAATTTGTAGTCTTAAATAGGGGGGTGAAAAATTTATTTTGGGAAAGCCCCTGGGAGGTGGCATCCTCCCCCCCCACCTACAAAGTCTAAAAAATTGACAAGAAAGGACCATACCATCGATGCTGTTGAAACATTGCTGAATGGGGATGGGATGAGCTTTTAAAAAAGTTGAAAGCACTTGAAAAAATTAAACCCCCTTTTTTAAAGGAAAAAAAATTAGAAATAAGAGATTTTAAAACTAAAGGGGAAAATGAGGATATAACCAAGACACAACTACAAAGGTTAAATTTTTGAGGTTGATTTATGAATGATTTTTGAAGTGGATATAAAACCTAAAATGAGGGGATATAGATATTATATTTTGAGGATATAATGTGCATATGAGGTTGATATATATCTCTATAATTAGATATAGATGCTGTACATGAGGTTGATATATTTGTGAAAAGGAAATAGGGGATGCTAAGAAATTGAAAAGGGAAAAGTGTGTTAAAATAGATTTTCCCCATTTGGGAAAAAATTGTCAAATTTTTTCTTTTTAAAGAAAAATTTTAAAGTAGATATCAAGATTTGATATTATTCTGTCATTTGCACAATATCACTATCGAATACTGACAAAAAATTCAGCCCTTATCATAGTTTTTTTTAAAATTTATAACGTCTAAATTTTTTTGATAAAAAAAATTTTTTTTCAAAACAGTTTGAAAAAACTTAAAAACCCCAGATTTAAAAGGTTTTTAACATTTTGCAACGTATGTGATGTTGAATTATTTCATCGTATTTAAATACTTAACTTTAGGAAAGTTTTTTAAAAATTTAAAATTTTTGTATCTTTCATTATCAACTTTTCATTTTATTAAATACTGTCCTCTCAAGGAGGTTCCCTTTATGTTGGTGAAAGGCTCTTGATCTAAGGAAGGAACCTATCCTCCCCTTTTTTTGGGTGAACAGTGATCTCCCACCTTCCAGGCTTTTTTACCCCTGGGGGCAATGCTTTCCCCAAAACATAAAATAATAATGTTTTTATTTTCAAAAATTAGGGAAAATTTATGCTTTTATGATTAGCTAGGGGAAAGAAAACAATTCCAGATAATAAACCAAATCATTACTGTATTTTAAATCAATTAAGAAGTACCTAACGATTTTAAGAGATCTCCCTTTTTTCAAGGGGGACTTGTCAATGCAGGAGCAAACACATGTAAGTTTATAGTAATGAGAATTAGAGAAGAGGGTATTTCAGTACTTTTTGTCTACTTTCCTTTTTCCAATTTCTTTTTCAGTGGGCCTTATTTAACATTCTTCATTCCAGAATGTTTAAGTGCTGTTAAAAAGAATTTATTCCCAAAGGAATGATGAAATTGATTTTCCATTTCAGACCCCCAAAAAAACACTTTTTTAAAAACACTTACAATAATAAACTTACAGAAAAAGGGGAGTTTGGTGTTCGCAGGGGCCACACTTGACCATCCATTTTACATTTCCAAAATCAGGTTGCCTCTTTTTGAGACCTTTCATCCATTTTTTATTATTGTTTTTCTTTTTCCCACAGATTTTTATTTTCTAGCTATTTTATTTGCAGTATACTTTCCCTTTAATTTGTTTTTAATAATTTGGTTTATATCATTATTAAAAAAAATTTATTTGTAGAATGCCTCTGAATCTAATAAATATAAGTTAAAAGTTGACATGATTATTTCAATGCGTGGTGTGAATATTGTACAGAGAATTTGGAGCATAGAAATTAAAAGGCAATGTAGGGTCATCAAGGGTATAATTCAGAGGGTCGAAGGGTTGTTGAGGTGGTTTGAGCATGTAATGAGGATGGAGAGGGATGGAATGACAACAAGGACATATAAATCTGGGGTTGAAGGTAGTAGGGGTAGGGGTCATCCCAGGAATGGTTTGAGGGAGAGGATAAAGGAGGCTTTGAGTTTTATTGGCTTGATCATACTGCAGCCTTATGTAAGCATGTTAGATTGGAGTCAAAGGTGACAAATAGTTTTTGATGGATGTGCTGTTGGGGTGTGAACAAGGTAACATTTATGAAGGGATGCAGAGAAACCATTTAGCTGGACTTGAGTCCTGGAGATGGAAAGGGCAGTGCTTGCACTCTGGAGGAGGAATGAGGATATTGCAGTCAGAGGGCACTGGTAATCTGAATTGTGATGTCAATACACTTCTGGCTAAATAGTGATTGAATGAATGATAGTGTGTTTTCTTCTTTGGGTCATCCTGCCTTGGTGAGAGATGACTAATGAGGTTTTTGTTTTAACACACCAGTTGTCTCCCACTGAGGCAGTGTGGCCCGAAAAAGAAGAAAAGCTTTCACAACTTTATAAAGTTTTTCTTCTTTTTACATTTAATAAAAATTATACAGGAGAAGGGGTTACTAGACCTTGCTCCTGGTATTTTAGTCACAACTTATGACACACATGGCTTGTGTGTAGCCACTGACTATCTTGCAAATACAGAGCTGACAGTGCTCTGTTCTGCATTCATTGCTTCAGTTTCTTGTAATGGCAAGTGGAGCTTTTAACTGTAACTTAACTCTATAAGTGAGTAGGTCATGAATTGGCAGTTTGCTGTCCAACCTTTTAATCACGTAAATCAAACTTCCACTGTATAGCAGCCAGAGTGAACACTTTTCCCTGCTCAAAGCAATGCATATTTATCATATACAGTGGACCCCCGGCTAACGAACAAAATTCATTCCAGAAGCCTGCTCAAGTGCCATTACCGAACGAATTTACTTCCTTAAGAAATAATGTCACGTAGGTTAGTCTATTTCAGACCCCCAAAAATACACTTCCACAAGCACTTACAATATTATACTTACATAATTGTACGATTTCCGGGGTGTTCGTTAGCTGGGGGTCCACTGTACAGTGGACCCCCGAGTTTCGGTCACCTCGGAAATCGAACAATTATGTAAGTTTAATATTGTAAGTGCTTTTGTATGTGTATTTTTGGGGGTCTGAAAGGACTAATCTAATTTACATTTTTCCTTAAGGGAATAAATTCATTCAGTAATGGCACTTGAACAGCCTTCTGGAATGAATTATGACCGAAACTCGGGGGTCCACTGTATTGTGAGTTTTTCTGTAAATTACGTAAGTGAATAAGTGACGTGATGAGTTTTTTAACTCATCAGCCATCTCCCACCGAGGTAGTGTGACAAAAAAAAAAAAAGAAACATTCACTGTCATTCATTAAATAGCTGTCTTGGCAGAAGTGTGTTGAGATGACAGTTCAGATTAAAATTACACATTTCAACAGTAATAGCTCTTACATATAAAATGTAAATAGAATCGTAAAATTGACCAGTAATTTGTTCACTTTACAAAGAAGAAGAATCACTTGTTACTGGACACGCTTATTTTTATTATTTTTGTATCATTGTTCACTGTAGGTAACACTGTAGAGATAAACCTTTTGCATTATAAAATACAGTTGACCCCCGCTATTCGAACACTCCAAAACTCACCCTCATTCCAGAATGCTGTTCAAGTGCTGTTACCAAACAAATTTATTCCCATAAGGAAGGATGTAATTAGATTAGTCCATTTCAGACCCCCAAAAATACACTAATAAAAGCACTTACATTAATAAGCTTACATAAAAGGGTGAGTTTTGAAGTGTTCGAATAGCGAGGGTTCACTGTACAGTGGACCCCCGAGATTTGGTCATAATTTATTCCAGAAGGCTGTTCAAGTGCCATTACCGAACGAATTTGTTCCCTTAAGGAAAAATGTAAATTAGATTAGTCCTTTCAGACCCCCAAAAATACACATACAAAAGCACTTACAATATTAAACTTACATAATTGTTCGATTTCCGAGGTGACCGAAACTCGGGGGTCCACTGTACTATTAATATGATTAATATGTTTTGTGGATTTTCCCCAAATTGTATATACAGGTACAGTGGTACCTTGGTTAACGATATTTTTTCGTTCCAGAATGCTGTTCAAGTGCCATTACCAAACGAATTTATCCCCATAAGGAATAATGTAAAATAGACTAGTCCTTTTAGACCCCCAAAAATACACTTACAAAAGCATTTAAAAAAATAAACTTACATAAAAGGGTGAGTTTGGGGACCATCGTTAACCGAGGTACCACTGTATTTGAAAAGAATAAATAATTGAAACACTTCTAAAATAGGGATTTTTTATGAGTGACATGATGGTGCTCTTGGTTGTATACTTGTGAAAGTGTTAAGTGTGATCCTCTCTGACATAATTGTACAGATACTAGTACTGTATATGAACTCTTCATAATAGTGTCTCAATGCTGGTAAAGGGCTCTTGATCCTAGGAATTGGAGCTACCCTTTTCCTTGGGTCAAACCTAATTACCTCCCATTTCCCTAGGGTTGTATGATCCTTATGAGGTTAGAACTTCCCAGTGAAGAATAATAATCTAGTATAAAACATACATTTTGAAGAAAAAATAATTAATTTGACTACACTTGGTTTTTTTTTTTTTTTTTTATTAATGTGAAAATTTGTTTCTTATTTGCTATTTACCATTGCAGATTGGATGCTCTTCATTCCGAGGCTTATGAAGCATTCCAAACTACACGCAACATAGATACAGTATTGGACCAAATTTTGGATGCTGGCAGTTCTGGAGTCAAGTTCCAAATGAAGGCTCAAGTTATGACTCCAGTCCTTCCCATGCTGGTGGGTCACAAGCATAAAGTTGTTTACCCTAGCACAACAATCTTGATGGTGTAATTTATTGTCATATTGAAACTCTTATTAACAAAGACTTGAACTGTTTCATTGTGCTGTATCATACGGTATCATACGGTCTCTTCATTGGCCCATAACAACATTATACAGTGGACCCCCGGTTTTCGTTATTTTTTTGTTCCAGAATGCTGTTCAAGTGCCATTACCAAACGAATTTATTCTCATAAGGAATAATGTAAAGTAGACTAGTCCTTTTAGACCCCCAAAAATGCACTTACAAAAGCATTTAAAAAAATACACTTAAATAAAAGGGCGAGTTTGGAGCATGACGAACACCGGGGGTCCACTGTATAAGTTTATACACACTTCAAAATTTCCATAGTTTTTCCTATGACATCTAGTCAGGCAGTGGGCACTTCAGGCTATTCCCTTGGCCTCTCAAAGGAGGTGCTTTGGTGCCAGTAAAGGGTTCTTGATCCAATGAACTAGATTTATCGTCCCCTTCCTGGATCAAACCTGTCTGCCTCCCATTCTCGAAGCACTGTCTGACCCGTACAGTTTTATTGCTTTCCCCTGGTTAAAAATTAAAAACTTATAGTGCTCTCTTGACAAAGCAGGACATTGCTTATTTTCTCTTGCTGTGAAACTGAGAAAACTGTGACTGTGGCTGCAGCTAATAGCAAGCCATGACTCTATGGTAGGTACATTGACTAATAATGATTGAATAGAGTGAAAATAATAGTACGTATATTGGAAAAAAAAATTAACCGTAGATAACTCAGTACGCTGTTGTCAGTGGTCACGTGAGGTCATCCTGTCCTAAGCTGTCTGGGAATTAGCGTGGGGTGTTACCGAGTACCATGGCTTGCTGTAGTGTTTTATAATCTCAGGTTAAAGTGTTGAAGAAGGAGGTTCTACTTCTTCAGGAGGAAAATAGGAGGCTGAAGCTTCGCCTAGATGGGTTTGGGAGTGAGTGTGAAATGGTTGGAGCTGGTAAGGAGGAATAGGTTACCAGCAGTGAGTTGGAGAGTGGCAGCCACTTTAAGTGGCAAGTGGTTCACAATTCTGGAAGAAGGAAGATAAGGAAGGTAGGAAATCAATTTTTTGTTCTCCAGGACGAGTATACTTCAGTGGTTAGTGAGGTTAAAGGTACCACTGACTTCCCTGCTAATCAAGGTAAGAATATTCTGATTGTGGGAGACTCTCAGGTAAGATATATGGACCGTGTTTTTTGTAACCTAGATAGGAAGGTCAGACAATGTGACTCCCAGGAGCTGGTGTTGGTGATATAGTCAGCAGGTTGGATAATATTATGTCAGGTAATGGGAACAAGCCCATTATCTGTCTTAGTGCTGGTGGAAATGACATTGGGAAGGGCAGGAGACAGGTGCTGCTAGATAAGTACAGGTCAGTCATAGATGTAGTCAGGTCTAAGGGAGAGATCCCAGTCATATGTGGCATCTTGCCTAGAAGGGGAGTGGGCAATGAATGGATGTCTAGGGCATTTGGCATAAATTGCTGGCTAGACAGGTACTGCAAGGAACTTGTAATCCCATTCATTGATAACTGGGACAAATTCTATGGCAAACGTGATATGTATGCAAGGGATGGGGTTCATCTCTCTGGGGCTGGAATGGTTGCATTAGCCAGTTCGATTGAGAGGGTCATTGATGACTTGTCTAGGACTTTAAACTGATAGATTATAGAGTTAAGAGTGTTTGTGGGAAACAATCAGGCTGCAGTACTAGGGTTGAAAACAGCAGATATTTCCAGGATACCCCAAGGATATGTTTAAAAGACAATATTCAAAATAAAGTTGCTAGTAAAGGCAAGGCAATTGTTGAACAAACAAAGAGAGATAGTAGAGGGCAACGAGTGACTAGCTCCCTTAAGGTTTACTATATAAATAGTAGGAGTCTAAGGAATAAGATAGATGAGCTAAGATTACTTGCAAGTGCAGGTAATATAGATCTTTCTTTCTTTCAACACGTTGGCCGTTTCCCACCGAGGCAGGGTGGCCCAAAAGGAAAAACGAAAGTTTCTCCTTTTACATTTAGTAATATATACAGGAGAAGGGGTTACTAGCCCCTTTTTCCCGGCATTTTAGTCGCCTCTTACGACATTCATGGCTTACGGAGGAAGAATTCTGTTCCACTTCCCCATGGAGATAAGAGGAAATAAGAACAAGAACTAGTAAGAAAATAGAAGAAAACCCAGAGGGGTGTGTTTATATATGCTTGTACATGAATGTGTAGTGTGACCTAAGTGTAAGTAGAAGTAACAAGATGTACCTGAAATCTTGCATGTTTATGAGACAGAAAAAAAGACACCAGCAATCCTACCATCATGTAAAACAATTACAGGCTTTCGTTTTACACTCACTTGGCAGGAGGGTAGTACCTCCCTGGGCGGTTGCTGTCTACCAACCTACTACCTAGAGGTAATATAGATATTATTGCTATAATGGAGACCTGGTTCAACTTGAAAGATAGAGAAATGCCTTCTGAATGCAACATACAGGGTTATAAACTATTCCACATTGATAGGGTCAACAGGAAGGATGGTGGAGTGGCGATGTATGTCAGAGATAATTTAAATTGTTGTGTTAGACAAGATATAAGATTAGAAACATAGGACACAGAATCTGTTTGGCTATAGTTTCTCGAAGTTTGTGAAAAATTAATTTTGGGTGTGATTAATAGGCCCCCAAACCTTGATAGGGAGTGCAGTAAGCTGCTATGGGACAAAATTCATAAGGCGTCTAGATATGAAAATGTTGTGTTAATGGGAGATTTTAACTTTAGGCAAATTGATTGAAACAATGTGACAGGAAATCTTGAGTCTAGTGACTCTCTTGATATGGTTCAGGATTGCTTTTTAAAACAGTTTGTGACAGAACCAACTAGAGAAAACAATCTGCTTGACTTGGTTCTTGCCAACAAACAATCACTAGTTAATAATCTTGAGGTTAATGATCAGCTTGGGGAAAGCGATCATAAATCACTTAGTTTCAATATATCATGGACTTACCCAGATAACTGCAATCAAGTCTCTGTCCCAGACTTCCGCTTGGCCAACTTCTTGGGACTGAGAAATTACCTGGGTGGGCTAAATTGGGATGACCTGACTATGGGTCAGGTAGGTGGTGTTGGTTGCCAATATGACGTGTTTCAGAGCATAGTGCTAGCTGCCCAGACAACTTTTGTTCCAAGTAGGGAAATTAGATCTTACAAAAATGATTCCAAATGGATAAACAATAGATTGAAACATCTCATTGGTCAAAAGAGAGGCATAAATAGGCATATCAAAAGAGAGGATGGGCAGTTAAGAAATTAATATACTCAATTAAAGATAAAAATAAAAAAAGGAATAAGAAAAGCAGAAAGGGATTATGAGGCTAAAGTCGCAAGTTATTCAAAGACTAACCCAAAAGGGTTCTTTCAGGTATACAGAAGTAAGATTAGGGACAAGATAGCCCACGTAAGAGTAACTCAGGTCAGATCACTGACAATGATAAAGAAATGTGTGAATTTTTCAACACTTAATTCCTCTCAGTTTTTACTCAGGAAGATACTAGCGAAATTCCAGAAATAATCAATTATGTAGAACAGGACGATAATAAACTATGCACGATTGGGGTAACTAGTGACATGGTCCTCAGACAAATAGAGAAATTAAAACCTAACAAATCCCCAGGCCCTGATGAACTGTTTGCAAGGGTTTTAAAGGAATGTAAAGAGGAACTTAGCATACATTTGGCTAATCTTTTCAATATATCACTTCAAACTGGCATAGTGCCAGACAAGTGGAAAATGGCAAATGTAATACCTATTTGCAAGGCAGGTAACAGGTCCTTTGCTTCGAACTATAGACCAATAAGCCTTACCTCTATAGTGGGAAAATTTATGGAATCAGTAATTGCCGAGGCAATTCATAGCCTTCTTGAAGGGCATAAATTGATTAATGAATCTCAGCACGGTTTTACAAAGGGGCATTTCTGTCTTACGAATTTACTAAGTTTTTTTCACTAAGGTATTTGAGGAGGTAGATCATGGTATTGAATATGATACAGTGAACCCCGGAAATCGAACATTCTTCATTCCAGAATGCTGTTCAAGTGCTGTTACCAAACAAATTTATTCCCATAAGGAATGATGTAAATTAGATTAGTCCGTTTCAGACCCCCAAAAATACACCTATAAAAGCACTTACAATAATAAACTTACATAATAGGGCGAGTTGGGAGTGTTCGATTTCCGAGGGTCCACTGTACAGTGGAACCCCGGTTAACGAACACCCCGGAAATTGTGCACTTATGTAAGTATAATATTGTAAGTGCTTGTGGAAGTGTAATTTTGGGGGTCTGAAATAGACTAACCTAAATGACATTTTTTCTTAAGGAAGTAAATTCGTTCGGTAATGGCACTTGAGCAGGCTTCTGCAATGAATTTTTTTGCGTTAACCGGGGTTCCACTGTATTGTGAATATGGACTTCAATAAGGCTTTCGATAGAGTTCAACATCAGAGGCTATTGAGGAAACTTAAGGCTTACGGAATTGGAGGAGAAATTTTTTCCTGGGTAGAGGCATGATTGACAAATAGGTAGCAGAGAGTTTGCATAAATGGGGAGAAATCAGAATGGGGTCACGTCACTGACCTCTGTGGTCCACAGTGGTCAGTGTTGGGCACTTTGTTCACAATTTACATAAATGACATAGATGAGGGAATAAGTAGCGGCATAAGCAAATTTGCTGACGACACCAAAATAGGCCAAGTACATACGTACTGTTATAGAAGTACTGTCATAGAAGCTGAGACGTTGTGTAGTTTTAAAAATAGGTTAGATAAATACATGAGTGGGTGTGGGTGGGTGTGAGTTGGACCTGATTAGCTTGTGCTACTATGTCAGATGCCGTGCTCCTTCCTTAACCCTTTGACTGTTTCGGTCGTATATATACGTCTTACGAGCCACTGTTTCGGACGTATCTATACGCCTAAATTCTAGCGGCCTCAAATCAAACAGGAGAAAGCTGGTAGGCCTACATGTGAGAGAATGGGTCTGTGTGGTCAGTGTGCGCAGTATAAAAAAAATCGGGCAGCCAGTGGTGCATTGTGGGAACGCCATTTCAGTAGTCCTTGTTCAGCATGCTTAGCGGTAAGAATTATCTGACTCCCCGGCGCATCTGGGACTGTTTTCTTCCTCAATGATAGCTCTAACACAGATGGAAGTGTCTCTGAAGATGAATTTCATGGTTTTGAGGAGTTTGTGACCGAAAGCAATGCCCAGGATACCAGAAGGAAGGAAGGAAAAAGAAAAAGGTAAGGAAGAGATGAGAGGAAGGAAGGAAGGAAAGAAGAGATGAAAGGAAGTAAAGAAGGAAGGAGGAAAGGAAGGAAGGAAAGAAAGAAAGGAAGTAGAGATGAGAGGAAGGAAAGAACAAAAGAAGAAAGAAAGGAGATGAGAGGAAGTCCACACACTTCAAGCGGTAAGGGAAGTTGATGGAAAGTGTCCAGTCATTATATGTGTATATATATTATAGAACAATAGAAATAGGTTGGTATGTAAGTAAGTAGGTAGGCAAGTAAGTAGGAAGGCAAGTAGGTAAGTAGGTAGGCAAGTAGGTAAGCAAGTAGGTAAGCAAGTAGGTAAGCAAGTAGGTAAGCAAGTAGGTAAGCAAGTAGGTAAGCAAGTAGGTACGTAAGTAGGTACGTAAGTAGGTACGTAATTAGGTAGAAAGGACTGTGGGGAAGAAGAGCTTGGGACCCCATGGGTGTTGACAGGCAGTGAGGGTGGTGAGTGATGGTATAATATGTCATTTTGACAGCAGCCGCACCCTGACTCAGCATATTTACAAGTCCACACACTCACAACAACCAGCTTCCAGAAGCCTAATATCAGTTCTATGAAGTGTCCAGTGACTATATATGCGTATATATAGAAACCAGAAGGAAGGAAAGAAGGAGATGAAAGAAAGGAAGGAAGGTAGGTAGGAAGGAATGTAGGAAGGCATGTAGGAAGGAAGGTTGGAAGGAAGGAAGGAAGGTTGGAAGGAAGGAAGGAAGGAATGACGACCCAGAAACAACAACCAGCTTCCAGAAGCTAATAGCAATTCTATGAAGTGTCCAGTGATTATATATGCGTATATATAGAAATCAGAAGGAAGGAAGGAAGGAAGGACGAGATGAAAGGAAGGAAGGAATGTAGGAAGAAAGGTTAGAAGGAATGAAGGAAGGAAGGAAGGTCGGAATGATGACCCAGACACAACAACCAGCTTCCAGAAGCTTATAGCAGTTCTAGGCACGTGTCCAGTGACTATGTGTGTATTTATAGAAACCAGAAGGAAGAAAGGAAGGACGAGATGAAAGAAAGGAAGGAAGGAAGGAAGGTAGGTAGGTAGGTAGGTAGGTAGGTAGGTAGGTAGGTAGGTAGGTAGGTAGGAAGGAAGGAAGGTAGGAAGGAAGGTAGGAAGGAATGTAGGAAGGAAGGAATGACGACCCAGACGACCATCAACCTAGGATAACTACCTAACACAACTGCTTGCTGCTACTTTGAAGAAAACTGCTCAGAAGAGATGTTTTGTCTGTGCATATACAAAAAAACACCCACAAAAATGCAGAGACATTCGTTTTATGTGTGAGGAATGTAAAACACCACTGTGCATGTTTCAAAGAGTTCCACAAGCTGCAGAACTTTTATGAACATGTCCAGTGACTGTACATTTGTATATATATTATAGAACAATAGTAATAAAGATTTTTTTGTATTGTTCATTTGTGTAAACAAGTTTTGTAAACAATATAAAGATACTAATGTTTATGCTATTATTGTGTTGCATACAACGAATGTATATATATACATTGCACCTTATCTTGGCCTCACAGGCCACATAAGTTACGCAAAATAAGAAAATAGTGAAAAAAACAAGAAATCTATGAATGGAAGTAAACAAATGTTTACTGAGTGAGCGGCAGTCGCCGATGTTGCCATACGCGGCTCATTTTCTGCCAACTTTACACCTCCATATCTCGGTAAGTATTGATGGCAAAAATCTGTTTTTAGGATAAAAACAATCAGAAAAATAATCTCAACATTTTGATAAGAAAAAATAATTTTTTTTGTTTTCGAATATTTTGCGACAACAGAATGGCACTCAGGATTGAGGGTTGCGACAGTCAAGGGGTTAAGTGAATGTGACCTGACCTGACTAGGTTAGGGCATTGGCTTAAGCCAGTAGGAGAATTGCACCTGCCTCGCATGGGCCAGTAAGCCTGCTGCAGTGTTCCTTCTTTCTTATGTTCTTATATTGGGTTTCAGGGATTTTTAGCTTTGATTGTTGCATTTTATTACATGGAAAAAGAAGTTTGGCAGGTATGTTACTTTGAAAATATAAATATTTTATTTTTTATCTTACAGGCAGAGGCATGTAAATCAGTTGATTATGCTTTTAAGAAGTGCCCAAGTGGGGCAATGTTCGCAGAAATTAAATACGATGGAGAAAGAGTTCAGGTCCACAAGAAGGGCAGCAAGTTCATGTATTTTTCACGTTCACTAAAACCTGTGATGCCTCATAAGGTAATTTTCTCTCCAAATAGTACAGTTTATTCTTTTGAGTATATGTTGTTATAATGTTATTAACCCTTTCACTGTCGGTTCCATAATATTACGGCTTGCAAGCCAGTGTTGGTCCCGTATTACTACACCAAAATTCTAGAGACTTCCAATCTTGCGGGAGAAAGCTGGTAGGCCTACATATGAGAGAATGGGTCTGAGTGGTCAGTGTGCACAGTATAAAAAAATCCTGCAGCACATGGTGCATAATGAAAAAAAAACTGACTGTGATTTTGGTTTAAAACAGCGACTTTGTGGTGTATTTTTGTATGGTATTTATGGTTGTATTCTCGTTTTTTTGGTCTCATTTGATAGAACAGAAGATATATTACAGAAATAGAGATTATTTTGAATGGTTTACGGACTAAAAGTACCTTGAAATTGAGCTCAAAATAGCAGAAATTTTCGATTTCTGCCGATGTTCAAGAATAAACAAATCACATCACGTGTCCAATACATGTCAACTGGTGGGTCTAATATGTTCACAAATGCGTTGATATTATTTATACCATTTTTACAATAATGCAGTAGTCTGCATAATGGTATATCATCTATTTTTGTGTGAATAAAAATTCAAAATGGAAAGCAAGCATAATATAATAGAGTCCTAGAGACATGATTAATGAATAGAAAAATGTTATTTTAGTGCTAGGAATGTTTGCATTGTTAATTCTGGACCCTATATTGAAATTGGCCTTCTTTGAATTGTGTATGAAATTTTCCAAATTACCAATTTTTGATCACTTTATTGGGTAGTTGAAAGTGGTAAATGGGCAGTTTCTTGTACTCAGTCGATAGAACAAAGGAGTTCTTGGCCGAAAATAGGGCTCAAAGTGGGCGAAATTGCCGATGCGTAAATATCGCCAAGACCTCTAACCGCAAAAGCATAATTCTGTAAGTTTTCCATCAAATTTCGTACTTTTGGTTTCATTACTATTGGCAAAAGATTCTCTATCATTTCATAAGATTTTTTTTTTTTAAATTCTTCGATACTGAGAGCAAGTTTGTAAGCAGGGGTCTCGACAGTGAAAGGGTTAATACAGTAGTATATACAGTGGACCCTCGGTTTTCGTACAGCTCAAAACTTGAACAATTTTGTAAGTGTATTTTTGTAAGTGCTTTTGTAAGTGTATATTTGGGGGTCTGAAATGACTAATCTAATTTACATTCGTCTATGGGAACAAATTTGTTCGGTAATGGCATTGAACAGCATTCTGGAAAGAATTATCAACGAAAACCGAGGGTCCATTGTATATACATTTTTGAACAAAAGATATATGGTACATCTGAGATACTAGTTTACAATGAGATATAATATTTTTATTATGTAACTACATGATTATTTTTGTTCATTTGAAATATCCACATTAATTAGTTGTAAACAAGCTATACCACGGGTGGGGCTTGAACTCGCGGTTAGTGAGTCTTGAAACTCCAGACTGACGCATTAATCACTGGGCCAGCTGGCTAATAAAATTCATCCAACTTGGTATATTTATACACCATAGGAGGGTTAGCATAGTTCAAATTTTAGCGAGTTCAAGACCCACCCATGGTATGGATTGTTTTGCAATGTGTCATTATGATTTCTTGAGTTATGTTAATTAGTTGTTTTTTATACTATGTTTCAGGTATCCCATTTTAAGGACTACATACCTAAGGCTTTTCCTCATGGTAAAGACCTTATTCTTGATTCAAGTATTGTTGATCATGCAAAAACAGGAAATCCATTGCCATTTGGAACATTGGGGTCCACAAGGTAAAAATAATAATTTAGGTATTGAAGAAAAGAAGGTGGAGTAGCTTTTATTGTGACAAATTTTTGTCCTGTGCAGTCTGTAACATCATTAACCACAGCTTCCTCTGCAATGTTGTTTGTTCTTCAGTACTCTTCACAGTATACTTTTGTATCCAGTAAGGGCATAAGTTCATCGATTTGTTTTGTAAGATAATGGAAATTATTAATGCAACCTACATAATTTGTTGTTTCTGGCTGCTGCTGATGACTTAGTAATTGTATGGTAATTTTTATGATTTCATTTAAAAATATTCTTAAATCAACTATACGTGGGTTATGTTTCTGGAAATTGGTGCATAATGTAAAAAGTCTTATGTGAAGTGAAGAATAATTTGGAAAATAGGGTTACGTTCCAGACACCTTCAAATTTGCCAGACCGTTTTTTCTTTTGAACTAAGTAAAAATTACTACACTTTAACATACTTTATATTTTGGTAGTGTTTTCTTCTTGACATGGAAGAGTGTGGAGAGGGTTAATGTGAGCCCACTGGGCTCAGGTGGATGGCTGTGATTCTTGTGTTGCTGATGATGCAAAGTTGTTAGTAGTTAATGGTTGTGTAAACCACCTCTGAGCTGTTTTAACTTGCAGTGCTTTATAGAGTTGATGATATGGCATCACTTGTATTCCTCTTGGGTACTATGGTTAATGGTTAATAGACAGACATGAGATGGGAAAAATGAAAATATCCAAAATCATTTGATGACTATAGAGTGCATGAGGTAAGCGATGCTCGCTGAAAGCAGCTATAGGTGGAATAGGGATGGGAAGGAGCTGTGTCTTCTCAAATACTTGACCCTACCTCCTACTTGGGATGGAAGGGAAAAATTCCATTACCTGCAGTATCCTGATTTTTATTTAACATGTCGGCTGTTTCCCACCAAGGCAAGGTGGCCCAAAAAGAAAGAAAAACCTGAAAAGAAAGAAAAAAAACGTTCATCATCATTCAACACTTTCACCATCATTCATACATAATTACTGTCTTTGCAGAGGTGCTCAGATACAATAGTTTAGATGTCACTCCAAACAGCCAATATCCCAAACCCCTCCTTTAAAGTGCAAGCACTGTAATTCCCACCTCCAGGACTCAAGTCCGGCTAACCGGTTTCCCTGAATCCCTCACACTCCAACAGCTCATCAGGCCCCCAAATCCATTGGTCTCCATTCACTCCTATCTAACACACGCACGCTTGCTGGAAGTCCAAGAACCTCGCCCACAAAACCTCCTTTACCCCCCTCCCTCCAACCTTTCCTAGGATGACCCCTACCCCGCCTTCCTTCCATTACAGATTTATATGCTCTCCAAGTAATTCTACTTTGTTCCATCTTCTCTAAATTACCAAACCACCTTAACCCCTCTTCAGCCCTCTGACTAATACTTTTAGTAACTCCACATCTCCTAATTTCCTCACTACGAATTCTCTGTATAATATTTACACCACACACTGCCCTTAGGCATGACATCTCCACTGCCTCCAGCCTCTTCCTTGCTGCAGACTTTACAACCCACACACCACACACATATAAGAGTGTTGGTACAACTATACTCTCGTATATTCACTTCTTTGCCTCTTTGGATAATGTTTTTTGTCTCCACAGATACCTCAAAGCACCACTCACCTTTTTTCCTTCATCAGTTCTATGGTTAACCTCGTCCTTCATAAACCTATCTGCTGACAAGTCAACTCCCAAATATCTGAACACATTCACTTCACATTGGAGAGAGGGATTTGGAAGAATAAATGTTTTAGATTTTGGGGTTGACAT
>WNWK01023995.1:0-30334 GCA_009830355.1 Cherax destructor | reverse complement strand
TGTTGTGATGATTCTACTTGCTAGGAGTGTTGTGATGATTCTACATGCTAGGAGTGTTGTGATGATTCTACATGCTAGGAGTGTTGTGATGATTCTACATGCTAGGAGTGTTGTGATGATTCTACATGCTAGGAGTGTTGTGATGATTCTACATGCTAGGAGTGTTGTGATGATTCTACATGCTAGGAGTGTTGTGTGGTATCTTTGCCTGGGAGAGTACCGGGTGACAGTGGTGGCTGATTTATTACCTTACTCGGTCTTAATGTCCACCCAAAATGTATCAAGTGTGTAGGCATCTCTCTCTTTCTGTCTTTATATATATATATATTATATATATATATATATATATATATATATATATATATATATATATATATATATATATATATATATATATATATATTATGTAGGTAGTAGGTTGGTAAACGGCAACCACCCAGGGAGGTACTACCGTCCTACCAAGTGAGTGTAAAAGGAAGTCTGTATTTGTGTTACATGATGGTAGGATTGCTGGTGTCTTTTTCTTGCTACTTCTACTTACACTTAGGTCACACTACACATGCATGTACACGTTTATGTATACACACTCATCTGAGTTTTTTCTTTGATTTTATCTTAATAGTTCTTGTTCTTTTTACTTTTAATTTCATATCCATGGGGAAGTGGAATAAGAATCTTTCCTCCGTAAGCCATGCGTGTTGTAAAAGTCAACTAAAATGCCGGGAACAATGGGCTAGTAACCCCTTTTCCTGTATAGCTTACTAAAAAGAAAAAGAAGAAAACCGTCAAAGTGGAATGTTTGAATGTGCGTGGATGTTGTGCGAATGATAAGAAAGAGATGATTGTGGATTCTATGAAAGAGAAGAAGCTGGATGTTCTGGCCTTAAGTGAAAGAAAGCTGAAGGGGGTAGGAGAGTTTCAGTGGGAAGAAATAAATAGGATTAGGTCAGGAGTTTCAAACAGAGTTAGAGCTAAAGAAGGAGTAGCAATAATGTTGAAGGATAAGTTATGGCAGGAAAAGAGGGAATATAAATGTATCAATTCAAGGAGTATGTGGTGTAAAATAAGGGTTGGATGTGAAAAGTGGGTTATAGTAAGTGTTTATGCACCTGGAGAAGAGAGAATTGTAAAGGAGAGAGAGAGATTTTGGGAAATGTTGAGTGAGTGTGTGGGGAGTTTTGAACCAAGTGAGAGAGTAATTGTGGTTGGGGATCTCAATGCTAAAATGGGTAAAAATGTTGTGGAGGGAGTAGTAGGTAAATTTGGGGTGCCAGGGATAAATGAAAATGGGGAGCCTTTAATTGAGCTATGTGTAGAAAAAGGTTTGGTAATAAGTAATACATATTTTATGAAAAAGAGGATAAATAAGTATACAAGGTATGATATAGCACATAATGAAAGTAGTTTGTTAGATTATGTATTGTTGGATAAAATGTTGATGGGTAGGCTTCAGGATGTACATGTTTATAGAGGGGCAACGGATATATCGGATCATTATTTAGCTGTAGCTACAGTTAGAGTAAAAGGTAGATGGGACATAAGAAAAATGGCAACAGCAAGTAAGAGAGAGGTAAAAGTGTATAAACTAAGGGAGGAGAAAGTTAGGGTAAGATATAAGCAACTATTGGCAGAAAGGTGGGTAAATGCAAGCATTGAATAGTGGGGGTTGAAGAGGATTGGGATTGTTTTTTTAAAACTGCAGTATTAGAATGTGGAGCAGAAGTTTGTGGCTATAGGAGGGTGGGTGCAGGATTAAAGAGGAGTGATTGGTTGCAGCATTCACAACCCATGCCTCACACCCATACAAGAACGTTGGTATATCTATACTCTCATACATTCCCCTCTTTGCTTTCATGGATAAAGTTCTTTGTCTCCACAGACTCAGTGCACCACTCACCGTTTTCCTCTCGTCAGTTCTATGATTCACCTCATCCTTCATAGACCCATCTGCTGACACGTCCACTCCCAAATATCTGAACACATTCACCTCTTCCATACTCTCTCCCTCAAATCTGATATCCAATCTTCCGCTACCTAATTTTTTTTATCCTCATCACCTTACTCTTTCCTATATTCACTTTTAATTTCCTTCTTTTACATACCCTACCAAACTCATCAACCAATCTCTTCAACTTTTCTTCAGAATCTCCCAAAAGCACAGTGTCATCAGCAAAGAGCAACTGCGACAACTCCCACTTTGTGTTAGATTCTTTATCTTTTAATCCCACACCTCTTGCCAACACCCTAGCATTCACTTCTCTTACAACTCCATCTATAAATATATTGAACCACCATGGTGACATCACATATCCCTGTCTAAGGCCTACTTTTACTGGGATATATTCTCCCTCTCGCCTACATACTCTAACCTGAGCCTCACTATCCTCGTAAAAACTTTTCACCGCTTTCAATAACCTACCTCGTATTCCATACATTTGCAACATCTGCCATCTGGCATTTTTTTTAAATTTTTGGACCCCAAAAATTTAAATTTGTTTTGCAATTTTATTTTTACTTTCAGATGTAATTATACGTTGAATTGTATCCTCAAATTAACATCAGAATAATTTTTCAAATCACACAACACGATTATTTTCTAATATTCTAATACGTATATTATATAATTCGAGAAGTGAGAGTTTTACCAGAATACTGATCTGTCAACTTCATAAACAAATCAGATCCAAGGCAGTGGAGCTCCAAGTGTCGTCTTAACCGGAGTCTGTGTGCAAATTACCAACTAAACAATCATTAAATACAAACACTTTGTGCACAGTAACGTAAAACTTAGTTAATTATAAACCTGAGTATAACACCAGAGTCTCGAGTCCTGGGTATAACACCAGTCTCGAGTCCTGGGTATAACACCAGAGTCTCGAGTCCTGGGTATAACACCAGTCTCGAGTCCTGGGTATAACACCAGAGTCTCGAGTCCTGGGTATAACACCAGTCTCGAGTCCTGGTTATAACACCAGAGTCTCGAGTCCTGGGTATAACACCAGAGTCTCGAGTCCTGGGTATAACACCAGAGTCTCGAGTCCTGAGTATAACACCAGTCTCTCGAGTCCTGGGTATAACACCAGAGTCTCGAGTCCTGAGTATAACACCAGTCTCTCGAGTCCTGGGTATAACACCAGAGTCTCGAGTCCTGGGTATAACACCAGTCTCTCGAGTCCTGGGTATAACACCAGAGTCTCGAGTCCTGAGTATAACACCAGTCTCTCGAGTCCTGGGTATAACACCAGAGTCTCGAGTCCTGGGTATAACACCAGTCTCTCGAGTCCTGGGTATAACACCAGAGTATCGAATCCTTTCATTACTAACCTCCAGAAACAAGTTTTTTTCACCTGTGTTTGTAAAGGAAACTCAATATGAGAATGTTTTGAGAATAATGAAAGACTAAAGGGATTTTATCTCGAGTCTTGAAAACGGAAACAGTATGGTCAGCATACCAGCCATGAAAAATGGCGGTTTGATATCTAATGGACATTCACATAGCTATTTTTGTTCATGAAAACATAAAAATGTATTTGTCACAGCGGAACCAAGTGGGCGTCCAGCACCTAGACCACGTTGTTTATATATCTGATTACTAAACAAGAACAAACAATCTTCGATAGCAAAACTCAGCAGTTATTTGAGTGGTGTTAAAAACCGCATAGTGTACGCTAGTAAGTTCACCACATCCAGAGATATACTTCTAACTAAACTTAATGGAGAGACATGTGCAACATCTGGGTGTCTTTATTGTAGACGTTTCGCCCTCCAGTGGCTTTATCAGTACACGTTCAAGGACATGATTGGAAGACAACTGTATACGAAAGATGAGGTAATCAGTCCCTCAGCCTTGGTGTTGATGATGAGGTAGTCAGTCCCTCAGCCTTGGTGTTGATGATGAGGTAGTCAGACCCTCAGCCTTGGTGTTGATGATGAGGTAGTCAGTCCCTAAGCCTTGGTGTTGATGATGAGGTAGTCAGTCCCTCAGCCTTGGTGTTGATGATGAGGTAGTCCAGTGGTGTGTGATGAGGTAGTCCCTCAGCCTTGGTGTTGATGATGAGGTAATCAGTCCCTCAGCCTTGGTGTTGATGATGAGGTAGTCAGTCCCTCAGCCTTGGTGTTGATGATGAGGTAGTCAGTCCCTAAGCCTTGGTGTTGATGATGAGGTAGTCAGTCCCTCAGCCTTGGTGTTGATGATGAGGTAGTCAGTCCCTCAGCCTTGGTGTTGATGATGAGGTAGTCAGTCCCTAGCCTTGGTGTTGATGATGAGGTAGTAGTCCCTAAGCCTTGGTGTTGATGATGAGGTAGTCAGTCCCTCAGCCTTGGTGTTGATGATGAGGTAGTCAGTCCCTCAGCCTTGGTGTTGATGATGAGGTAGTCAGTCCCTAAGCCTTGGTGTTGATGATGAGGTAGTAAGTCCCTCAGCCTTGGTGTTGTTGATGAGGTAGTCAGTCCCTCAGCCTTGGTGTTGATGATGAGGTAGTCAGACCCTCAGCCTTGGTGTTGATGATGAGGTAGTCAGTCCCTCAGCCTTGGTGTTGGTGATGAGGTAGTCAGACCCTCAGCCTTGGTGTTGGTGATGAGGTAGTCAGACCCTCAGCCTTGGTGTTGATGATGAGGTAGTCAGACCCTCAGCCTTGGTGTTGATGATGAGGTAGTCAGACCCTCAGCCTTGGTGTTGATGATGAGGTAGTCAGACCCTCAGCCTTGGTGTTGATGATGAGGTAGTCAGACCCTCAGCCTTGGTGTTGGTGATGAGGTAGTCAGTCCCTCAGCCTTGGTGTTGGTGATGAGGTAGTCAGTCCCTCAGCCTTGGTGTTGATGATGAGGTAGTCAGACCCTCAGCCTTGGTGTTGATGATGAGGTAGTCAGTCCCTCAGCCTTGGTGTTGGGTGATGAGGTAGTCAGTCCCTCAGCCTTGGTGTTGATGATGAGGTAGTCAGACCCTCAGCCTTGGTGTTGATGATGAGGTAGTCAGACCCTCAGCCTTGGTGTTGATGATGAGGTAGTCAGACCTCAGCCTTGGTGTTGATGATGAGGTAGTCAGACCCTCAGCCTTGGTGTTGATGATGAGGTAGTCAGTCCCTCAGCCTTGGTGTTGATGATGAGGTAGTCAGACCTCAGCCTTGGTGATGATGATGAGGTAGTCAGACCCTCAGCCTTGGTGTTGATGATGAGGTAGTCAGTCCCTCAGCCTTGGTGTTGATGATGAGGTAGTCAGTCCCTCAGCCTTGGTGTTGATGATGAGGTAGTCAGACCCTCAGCCTTGGTGTTGATGATGAGGTAGTCAGACCCTCAGCCTTGGTGTTGATGATGAGGTAGTCAGACCCTCAGCCTTGGTGTTGGTGATGAGGTAGTCAGTCCCTCAGCCTTGGTGTTGGTGATGAGGTAGTCAGTCCCTCAGCCTTGGTGTTGATGATGAGGTAGTCAGACCCTCAGCCTTGGTGTTGGTGATTAGGTAGTCAGTCCCTCAGCCTTGGTGTTGATGATGAGGTAGTCAGACCCTCAGCCTTGGTGTTGATGATGAGGTAGTCAGACCCTCAGCCTTGGTGTTGATGATGAGGTAGTCAGTCCCTCAGCCTTGGTGTTGATGATGAGGTAGTCAGTCCCTCAGCCTTGGTGTTGATGATGAGGTAGTCAGACCCTCAGCCTTGGTGTTGGTGATGAGGTAGTCAGACCCTCAGCCTTGGTGTTGATGATGAGGTAGTCAGACCCTCAGCCTTGGTGTTGGTGATGAGGTAGTCAGTCCCTCAGCCTTGGTGTTGGTGATGAGGTAGTCAGTCCCTCAGCCTTGGTGTTGGTGTTGAGGTAATCAGTCCCTCAGCCTTGGTGTTGGTGATGAGGTAGTCAGTCCCTCACCCTTGGTGTTGGTGATGAGGTAATCAGTCCCTCAGCCTTGGTGTTGGTGATGAGGTAGTCAGTCCCTCAGCCTTGGTGTTGGTGATGAGGTAGTCAGTCCCTCAGCCTTGGTGTTTGTGATGAGGTAATCAGTCCCTCAGCCTTGGTGTTGGTGATGAGGTAGTCAGTCCCTCAGCCTTGGTGTTGGTGATGAGGTAGTCAGTCCCTCAGCCTTGGTGTTGGTGATGAGGTAGTCAGTCCCTCAGCCTTGGTGTTGGTGATGAGGTAGTCAGTCCCTCAGCCTTGGTGTTGATGATGAGGTAATCAGTCCCTCAGCCTTGGTGTTGGTGATGAGGTAGTCAGTCCCTCAGCCTTGGTGTTGATGATGAGGTAGTCAGTCCCTCAGCCTTGGTGTTGATGATGAGGTAGTCAGTCCCTCAGCCTTGGTGTTTGTGATGAGGTAATCAGTCCCTCAGCCTTGGTGTTGGTGATGAGGTAATCAGTCCCTCAGCCTTGGTGTTGGTGATGAGGTAGTCAGTCCCTCAGCCTTGGTGTTGATGATGAGGTAATCAGTCCCACAGCTTTGGTGTTGGTGATGAGGTAGTCAGTCCCTCAGCCTTGGTGTTGGTGATGAGGTAGTCAGTCCCTCAGCCTTGGTGTTGGTGATGAGGTAATCAGTCCCTCAGCCTTGGTGTTGGTGATGAGGTAGTCAGTCCCTCAGCCTTGGTGTTGGTGATGAGGTAGTCAGTCCCTCAGCCTTGGTGTTGGTGATGAGGTAATCAGTCCCTCAGCCTTGGTGTTGGTGATGAGGTAATCAATCCCTCAGCCTTGGTGTTTGTGATGAGGTAATCAGTCCCTCAGCCGTGGTGTTGGTGATGAGGTAATCAATCCCTCAGCCTTGGTGTTGGTGATGAGGTAATCAGTCCCTCAGCCTTGGTGTTGGTGATGAGGTAGTCAGTCCCTCAGCCTTGGTGTTGGTGATGAGGTAATCAGTCCCTCAGCCTTGGTGTTGGTGATGAGGTAGTCAGTCCCTCACCCTTGGTGTTGGTGATGAGGTAATCAATCCCTCAGCCTTGGTGTTGGTGATGAGGTAATCAGTCCCTCACCCTTGGTGTTGGTGATGAGGTAATCAGTCCCTCAGCCTTGGTGTTGGTGATGAGGTAGTCAGTCCCTCAGCCTTGGTGTTGATGATGAGGTAGTCAGTCCCTCAGCCTTGGTGTTGGTGATGATGTAATCAGTCCCTCAGCCTTGGTGTTGATGATGAGGTAATCAGTCCCTCAGCCTTGGTGTTGGTGATGAGGTAGTCAGTCCCTCAGCCTTGGTGTTGGTGATGAGGTAGTCAGTCCCTCAGCCTTGGTGTTGATGATGAGGTAGTCAGACCCTCAGCCTTGGTGTTGATGATGAGGTAGTCAGACCCTCAGCCTTGGTGTTGATGATGAGGTAGTCAGACCCTCACCCTTGGTGTTGATGATGAGGTAGTCAGTCCCTCAGCCTTGGTGTTGATGATGAGGTAATCAGTCCCTCACCCTTGGTGTTGATGATGAGGTAGTCAGTCCCTCAGCCTTGGTGTTGATGATGAGGTAGTCAGTCCCTCAGCCTTGGTGTTGATGATGAGGTAATCAGTCCCTCACCCTTGGTGTTGATGATGAGGTAGTCAGTCCCTCAGCCTTGGTGTTGGTGATGAGGTAATCAGTCCCTCAGCCTTGGTGTTGGTGATGAGGTAGTCAGTCCCTCAGCCTTGGTGTTGATGATGAGGTAGTCAGACCCTCAGCCTTGGTGTTGATGATGAGGTAGTCAGTCCCTCAGCCTTGGTGTTGGTGATGAGGTAGTCAGTCCCTCAGCCTTGGTGTTGATGATGAGGTAGTCAGACCCTCAGCCTTGGTGTTGGTGATGAGGTAGTCAGTCCCTCAGCCTTGGTGTTGGTGATGAGGTAGTCAGACCCTCAGCCTTGGTGTTGGTGAAGAGGTAGTCAGACCCTCAGCCTTGGTGTTGGTGATGAGGCAGTAAATGCCCAAGACATACCAATACCCATTGCCAGAAAGACTGAATATTATAGCATTACAAGACAGCAAGTGGTTTTGTATATATGTCGTGCCGAATAGGTAAAATTTGCTATTTTCGCTCTTCTTGCCTAATAAGGCAAGCGAAAATTTGTGTATGTAATAATTTCGCAAAAAATCATTCTGAACCTAACGAAAAAAATATATTCCATTGTGTTTGTTTACTATTAAATTATTGTAAACTTATCTAAAATATATTTAGTTGGATTAGGCTAAATTAAATTGCGCTTGTTATAATATAGTTAGGTAAGTTTTCTAAGGTTCTTTTGGTACAAATTTATTAATTTTTATTAACATAAATGAAAAAAAAAATATCTTTAAACGTATATAAGAGAAAATATATGGACTAAATTTTAGATGAGTTCTTGCTAATTGGGCACCACACACACAGACACATACATATATTTGTCGTGCCGATTAGGTAAAACTGGTCAATTAGCAAGAATTCATTTAAAATTAAGTCCTTTATAAAAATTTCTCTTATACGTTTAAAGATATATTTTTTTCATTTATGTTAATGTAAATTTTTTTAATTTTGTACCGAAAGAATCTTAGAAAACTTACCTAACCTTATTATAACAAGCGCAATTTAATTTAGCCTAATCCAAATAAATATATTTTAGATACGTTTACAATAATTTAATAATAAACAAAAACAATGAAATATATTTTTTTCTTTAGGTTCAGAATGATTTTCGCGAAATTATTGCATACACAAATTTTCACTTGTCTTATATGGCAAGGTGAGCGTTGCTATTTAAGACAAAATCGCAAGTTTTAAATAATCGGCACGACATATATATATGGCTAATGTAATTCCTATTTTTAAAGCAGGGGACAAGTCACTACCGTCAAACTACCGCCCAATAAGCCTGACCTCAATTGTAGGCAAATTACTAGAGTCAATTATAGCTGATATTATTAGAAGCCATCTAGATAACCATAATTTGATTAATGATACCCAGCATGGATTCACGAGGGGCCGTTCCTGCCTATCTAATTTATTAACCTTCTTCAGTAAAGCTTTTGAGGCTGTTGATCACGATAAAGAATTCGATATTGTTTATTTAGACTTTAGTAAGGCTTTTGATAGAGTACCGCACCAGAGACTGTTAAAGAAAGTGGCAGCTCATGGCATTGGGGGAAAAGTGCTGTCATGGATCGAGTCATGGCTCACCAATAGGAAGCAGAGAGTGTGCATAAATGGAGTTAAATCCGAATGGGGACTTGTAACAAGTGGTGTTCCACAGGGATCAGTCTTAGGCCCATTGTTGTTTATAATATATATCAATGACCTTGATGAGGGAATTACTAGTGATATGAGCAAATTCGCCGACGACACGAAGATAGGTAGGATAATTGATTCAAACATAGATGTCATAGAACTTCAGGAAGATTTAGACAAACTTAATTCGTGGTCAGAAAAGTGGCAGATGCAGTTCAATGTAGATAAATGCAAGGTTCTGAAGCTCGGGAGTGTCCATAACCCAAGCACTTATAAGTTAAATAACGTAGAACTTAGCCATACAGATTGCGAGAAGGACTTGGGGGTGATGGTAAGCAGCAACCTTAAACCAAGACAGCAATGCCTAAGCGTACGTAATAAGGCAAATAGATTACTGGGATTTATATCAAGAAGTGTTAGCAACAGAAGTCCAGAGGTTATATTGCAGCTTTATACATCATTAGTAAGGCCTCACCTAGATTACGCAGCTCAGTTCTGGTCTCCATATTACAGAATGGACATAAATTCGTTAGAAAACATTCAGCGTAGAATGACTCAAATTAATACATAGCATTAGAAATCTTCCTTACGAAGAAAGATTGAAGACCCTAAAATTACATTCACTTGTAAGACGTAGAATGAGGGAGACATGATCGAGGTATACAAGTGGAAAATGGGTATTAACAAAGGGGATATAAATAAGGTCTTGAGGATATCTCTCCAAGAGAGAACCCGCAATAATGGATTCAAGTTGGATAAGTTTAGATTTAGAAAGGATATAGGAAAGTATTGGTTTGGAAATAGGGTAGTTGATGAGTGGAACAGTCTGCCTAGTAGGGTTATTGAAGCTAGGACCTTGGGTAGTTTCAAATTTAGGTTGGATAAATTCATGAGTGAGAGGGTTGGATTTGAGTGGGACTCGGCATGAGTGGGTAGAATTGTCAAAGCTATTTCTTGGGTAGCTTTGAAAATTGGGTTGAGCAAATATTCTGTTAGTGGGATGGATTGTGAAGGACCTGCCTAGTATGGGCCAACAGGCCTGCTGCAGTGTTCCTCCTTTCTTATGTTCTTATGTTCTTATATATATATATATATATATATATATATATATATATATATATATATATATATATATATATATATATATATATGTATATACAAACACACACACACACACACACATATATATATATATATATATATATATATATATATATATATATATATATATATATATAATACAAACACACACACACACACACACACACTATATATATATATATATATATATATATATATATATATATATATATATATATATATATATATATATATATATAATGTAAGAAACATTTCAATCGTTTGTGTAAATAAAAAGTTGCCGAAATTCTAATAGAAACTGCATCGGTGTTATTCTTTATTAATTAGCTTCAGCAACTGTTAAAAAATGTGATTTAATTATGTAATTTTTGTGAATTACTCATTGTTTTGTGGAGCAAACATTTGAATGTTTATTGTTAATGTTAATATGTTAGTGTGAGTGATGAACACTGAATGTTGACGTACATCAACAGTGACAGTTGAGGTGCATCAACAGTGACAGTTGAGGTGCATCAACAGTGACAGTTGAGGTGCATCAACAGTGACAGTTGAGGTGCATCAACAGTGACAGTTGAGGTGCATCAACAGTGACAGTTGAGGTGCATCAACAGTGACAGTTGAGGTGCATCAACAGTGACAGTTGAGGTGCATCAACAGTGACAGTTGAGGTGCATCAACAGTGACAGTTGAGGTGCATCAACAGTGACAGTTGAGGTGCATCAACAGTGACAGTTGAGGTGCATCAACAGTGACAGTTGAGGTGCATCAACAGTGACAGTTGAGGTGTATCAACAGTGACAGTTGAGGTGCATCAACAGAGACAGTTGAGGTGCATCAACAGTGACAGTTGAGGTACATCAACAGTGACAGTTGAGGTGCATCAACAGTGACAGTTGAAGTGCATCAACAGTGACAGTTGAGGTGCATCAACAGAGAAAGTTGAGGTGCATCAACAGTGACAGTTGAGGTACATCAACAGTGACAGTTGAGGTGCATCAACAGTGACAGTTGAGGTGCATCAACAGAGACAGTTGAGGTGCATCAACAGTGACAGTTGAGGTGCATCAACAGTGACAGTTGAGGTACATCAACAGTGACAGTTGAGGTACATCAACAGTGACAGTTGAGGTGCATCAACAGTGACAGTTGAGGTACATCAACAGTGACAGTTGAGGTACATCAACAGTGACAGTTGAGGTGCATCAACAGTGACAGTTGAGGTACATAAACAGTCACAGTTTAGGTGCATCAACAGAGACAGTTGGGGTGTATCAATAATGACAGTTGAGGTACATCAATAGTGACAGTTGAGGTGCATCAACAGTGACAGTTGGGGTGCATCAATAATGACAGTTGAGGTACATCAATAGTGACAGTTGAGGTACATCAACAGTGGCAGTTCAGGTACATCAACATGAACAGTTGAGGTGCATTAACAATGACAGTTGAGGTTCATCATTAGTGACAGTTGAGGTACATCAACAGTGACAGTTGAGGTGCATCAATAGTGACAGTTGAGGTGCATCAACAGTGACAGTTGAGGTGCATCAACAGTGACAGTTGAGGTGCATCAACAGTGACAGTTGGGGTGCATCAACAGTGACAGTTGGGGTGCATCAACAGTGACAGTTGGGGTGCATCAACAATGACAGTTGAGGTGCATCAACAGTGACAGTTGAGGTGAATCAACAGTGAGTTGAGGTGCATCAACAGTGACAGTTGGGGTGCATCAACAGTGACAGTTGAGGTGCATCAACAGTGACAGTTAAGGTATATCTACAGTGACAGTTGGGGTGCATCAACAGTGACAGTTGAGGTGCATCAACAGTGACAGTTGGGGTGCATCAACAGTGACAGTTGAGGTATATCTACAGTGACAGTTGAGGTACATCAACAGTGACAGTTGAGGTACATCAGCAGTGATAGTTGAGATACATCAGCAGGGACAGTTAAGGTACATCAACAGTGATAGTTGATGTACATCAACAGTGACAGTTGAGGTACATCAACAGTGACAGTTGAGGTATATCTACAGTGACAGTTGAGGTACATCAACAGTGACAGTTGAGGTATATCTACAGTGACAGTTTAGGTACATCAACAGTGACAGTTGAGGTACATCACCAGTGATAGTTGAGGTACATCAGCAGTGATAGTTGAGATACATCAGCAGGGACAGTTAAGATACATCAACAGTGATAGTTGATGTACATCAACAGTGACAGTTGAGGTACATCAACAGTGATAGTTGAGGTACATCAGCAGTGACTGTTAAGGTGCATCAACAGTGACAGTTTTTGTACATCAACAGTGTCAGCAGAGTGCAACCGACAAGTGAGCAGCAGCAACACACACAGCAAGAGGCATTCTTGAGCTTCCCAGCGCTCGGGCTGGGGATACAGCTGCTATACAGCTGCCTCACCCTTCGAGCCCAGTGTGGGCGTGGTTTGAGGCAGCCCGAGGTGCCTAGCTGCTTCGAGCCCCGTGGGGGCGGGGAATGGGGCTAGGCTTGGGGACAGCTGTTTGCAGAAGATGAGAAGGTACTTGTACCTCCTCCCATGGCAAACATTGGTCTGAGACACCCCCACGACAGAGAGCCAAGGCCGGGCCACCTCTTGGAAAAGGCCCGGGCCGGTTGATTATACTGGCGATTCTACAACAACAGACAGTGATAGTCGAGGTGCTCTTAGTGAATATGACGCACTCCTGAGATCTGCCTTTAGGAAGGCACTGAATCTGTCACTGGAGGATCACCATTGGGATCAAGCAACTCTTCCACTAGGGGTATAGAGGTATAGGGGATCGCAAGACAACGCAGGTAGCATTACCTGCATGTCTGTCCTCGTGCATTGCCTCTTGTGAACTAGTTAAGGGGATTGATTGCCCCTGAACGCTTGAGAGTTGTTGTAGGAGCTCAAGACCTAAAGTTCATCGCAGCAGCCACGCAATGCGACACCTTTGTAGACCTTCAAGCAGTCCAGCTCCTCCCGGAGAGCACAAACAGTCCCACTGGGACAAAACGATCATGGAAAAAATCGCCAACACATTGCTCAACAACGTCTCAGGAATGGACAAAGCTCGTCTCCTAGAGGTGAAGGCACAGTAGTCGGGAGATTTCCGTTTAGCTGTCCCAAATTCCTCTTTGGGCACTCGGCTTTGCCCACAGGCCATTCAGACTGGTATAGCTCTTCGCCTAGCCGCCCCCATACTCACCGAACATAGATGCATTTGCGGTAGGGCGTCAGCTGATCAATTTGGGCTCCATAGTCTCGTCTGTCATACGTCGGAAGGGAAGTATGCTAGACACGAGTAGGTTACTAACATCAAGCGAAGTCTCACCACAGGCCGTTGCCCAGCAGAACGGGAACATCAGGTACTGTGGCCTGACAGAAGGCAAAAGCGTCCAGTGCCGGAGTCACCATGCTACCCTGGAAGGATGGTAAGCATAGACCTACACCTGTACCTTTACGCTGGCCGACACTTACCATACACTGAAGTTGAAGGGGCTGGTGTTGCCAGTTTTAGGGAGAACCAGAAGATCAAATACAGAGAGCTGCCACCATGCTATAAGTTCCTCACAATAGGGTCGGAAACCCTTGGAACATTGGGCAACTGTGCTCTAAGATTTCTCAAAGAGGTAGGTGACAAGCTTATCACAAAAACCATGGACCCCAGAGCGACCAGCTTCTTCTTTTAGAGAGTGTTGCGATCCAGATGGAAAATGCTCGCAGCATTCTGGGCACACGAGCCATCGCCCGGGAGCTGGAGGAAGTATTTGAGATACAGACTCAGGTGTCATGCAGGTACTTCTCCTTCCCACTGTACCTCTTTTTTAACGTATTTTGTTTTCAAATTAAGGTTATAAACATAGAATATAGGGGATGGGAGGAGAAGGAAATATACTCAAATAGGTAAGGGAAGAAACCCGTGTTTCCCCTGAAGTACGTTCATTCTCTTCTCTGAGACTGTGGGTCACTTGTCATTTCCATAGGTGGTAGCTCCCTATATGGTGTGCGTATATATATATATATATATATATATATATATATATATATATATATATATATATATATATATATATAATGTGTTTGTGTGTGTTATTAGCGGCCAAAATTTTTATTTGTTTTGAAATCGAATATCTGGTTCTGTAATATTGTTGTTAATATGTTATAAAAAGAGTGTAACACGTGTTTGTGATAATTGAAAGCAACTGTATTGGTGCCGACCTTCCGTCCAATTACTGACCTAAGTAGAAAAATTCAGTAGGTATTGAGAACACAGGTGATAGTGTCACCTACAGTGTGACTCACCTGCCACACCATAATCCACATTATGTTCACATGAGAGTAATACCATAGAGCTGTGTTTGTGTGCTCCCGAGGGCAATGAGGAGGGTGGGAAAGGTGGGTGGGGAAGGAGGAAGGTGGGAGGATGGAGAAGGAGGAAGGTGGGGAAGGAGGAAGTTGGGAGGGTGGGGAAGGAGGCAGGGAAGTTGAGTGAGGGTTATTGTGATGAGTTGAGTGTCACTGTTTTCCAGTGATTACACTTGATCTTCTTACAATGGCAGGCTCAGATAGGATAAGGATAATGGGTGTCTCAGTAATAACAAGGATAATGGGTGTCTCAGTAATAACAACGATAATGGGTGTCTCAGTAATAACAAGGATAATGGGTGTCTCAGTAATAACAAGGATAATGGGTGTCTCAGTAATAACAAGGATAATGGGTGTCTCAGTAATAACAAGGATAATGGGTGTCTCAGTAAAAACAAGTAAAATGGGTGTCTCAGTAACAAGGATAATGGGTGTGTCAGTAACAAGGATAATGAGTGTCTCAGTAATAACAAGGATAATGGGTGTCTCAGTAATAACAAGGATAATGGGTGTCTCAGTAATAACAAGGATAATGGGTGTCTAAGTAATAACAAGGATAATGGGTGTCTCAGTAATAACAAGGATAATGGGTGTCTCAGTAATAACAAGGATAATGGGTGTCTCAGTAATAACAAGGATAATGGGTGTCTAAGTAATAACAAGGATAATGGGTGTCTCAGTAATAACAAGGATAATGGGTGTCTCAGTAATAACAAGAATAATGGGTGTCTCAGTAATAACAAGGATAATGGTGTCTCAGTAATAACAAGGATAATGGGTGTCTCAGTAATAACAAGGATAATGGGTGTCTCAGTAATAACAAGGATAATGGGTGTCTCAGTAATAACAAGGATAATGGGTGTCTCAGTAATAACAAGGATAATGGGTGTCTCAGTAAAAACAAGTAAAATGGGTGTCTCAGTAACAAGGATAATGGGTGTGTCAGTAACAAGGATAATGGGTGTCTCAGTAATAACAAGGATAATGGGTGTCTCAGTAATAACAAGGATAATGGGTGTCTCAGTAATAACAAGGATAATGGGTGTCTCAGTAATAACAAGGATAATGGGTGTCTCAGTAATAACAAGGATAATGGGTGTCTCAGTAATAACAAGGATAATGGGTGTCTCAGTAATAACAAGGATAATGGGTGTCTCAGTAATAACAAGGATAATGGGTGTCTCAGTAATAACAAGGATAATGGGTGTCTCAGTAATAACAAGGATAATGGGTGTCTCAGTAATAACAAGGATAATGGGTGTCTCAGTAATAACAAGAATAATGTGTGTCTCAGTAATAACAAGGATAATGGGTGTCTCAGTAATAACAAGGATAATGGGTGTCTCAGTAATAACAAGGATAATGGGGGTCTCAGTAATAACAAGAATAATGTGTGTCTCAGTAATAACAAGGATAATGGGTGTCTCAGTAATAACAAGGATAATGGGTGTCTCGTAATAACAAGGATAATGGGTGTCTCGGTAATAACAAGGATAATGGGTGTCTCAGTAATAACAAGGATATTGGGTGTCTCAGTAATAACAAGGATAATGGGTGTCTCAGTAATAACAAGGATAATGGGTGTCTCAGTAATAACAAGGATAATGGGTGTCTCAGTAATAACAAGGATAATGGGTGTCTCAGTAATAACAAGGATAATGGGTGTCTCAGTAATAACAAGGATAATGGGTGTCTCAGTAATAACAAGGATAATGGGTGTCTCAGTAATAACAAGGATAATGGGTGTCTCAGTAATAACAAGGATAATGGGTGTCTCAGTAATAACAAGGATAATGGGTGTCTCAGTAATAACAAGGATAATGGGTGTCTCAGTAATAACAAGGATAATGGGTGTCTCAGTAATAACAAGGATAATGGGTGTCTCAGCTTCAATCCACGGCAGGGGTATACACAATCCCTTGTAATGGCTGCAGCAAATTATACGTTGGCGAAACATCCAGAGACCTACAAACACGCATTTCAGAACACCAGTACGCAGGCAGATCTGACGACTCAAGAAATGCCTGTGTTCAACACCGAAATTTACACAACCATTTAATCAACTACAGAAACGCAAGACTCATCGCCAGAGAAGACAACACGCAATACCGAAGAATCCTAGAATCATCACTCATCTGTATATCCAACAACTTTAACCAGAACAACGGCTTCTACAACATAGCTGAACCTATTGCCAAGAAACTTCTTCAACGCTATCCCACCTAGAACTCAAGAATGGTACACTGCAGGTCCTTTAAGTCACACTATGTTTTTAACTATCACACTACTTTTAAGACTCACATGCAGCTTTCTCCACCTGACCCAGCATTCTCCACCTGACTGTACCCTATATATATCTCCATGTTGCTCATTTTCCAGGTAGATCTGTCTGTGACTCGATAAAGCCCACTGCGTGGGCGAAACGTTGTCAATAAAGGATCACATTATACTGGTTATGTGTTTATTTTTCCATTGTGTCGGTATTTTATACCATTTATTTCCAATAACAAGGATAATGGGTGTCTCAGTAATAACAAGGATAATGGGTGTCTAAGTAATAACAAGGATAATGGGTGTCTCAGTAATAACAAGGATAATGGGTGTCTCAGTAATAACAAGGATAATGGGTGTCTCAGTAATAACAAGGATAATGGGTGTCTAAGTAATAACAAGGATAATGGGTGTCTCAGTAATAACAAGGATAATGGGTGTCTCAGTAATAACAAGGATAATGGGTGTCTCAGTAATAACAAGGATAATGGGTGTCTCAGTAATAACAAGGATAATGGGTGTCTCAGTAATAACAAGGATAATGGGGTCTCAGTAATAACAAGGATAATGGGTGTCTCAGTAATAACAAGGATAATGGGTGTCTCAGTAATTATAAGGATAACCACAAATTAAGTACCAGGATACAAACACAATTATGGATCATACAGTTGAAGTCATTAACGGTAAAGTGTTCCCAGTGTTGTGGCGTCTTTCTGTCTCACAAAGAACAAAAATCATTGAAGGAAGCTGGCTCGATTGGTAGCGCATTTAGCTCACACACTGAGGTCCGCGGTTCGATCCCCGGTATGGGTGAGAACATTGGAGCGTGTTTCCTTAAGACACCTGCTGTCCCTGTTCACCTAGCAGTTAAGTAGGTACCTGGGTGTTAGTCGTCGGGTGTGGGTCGTATCCTGGGGACAAAATTAGCCTAATTTGCCCGAAATGCTCTGCATAACAAGCAGCTTTTTATATAGTATGTCATTGATGTCAGCTAGGACTGTATACCTTGTACATGTACTTGTAGAAATAAATATTATTATTATTATTGTGAAATACACTGGAACCCCGGTGTTCGAACGTACCGGACCTTGAACAAACCGGAGTTCGAACAGTTTTGTTCAGAAAAAATAGACCCTGTCTTTGAACGTCTTTTCTGGAGTACGAACTCGCTGACTTGCTTAGACTTCAGTTGTAAAGAAAAACTTTACAGAAAAGCCCAGTTTTAAAAGTGTTTGACACTGACCTGACTCTCAGAGACTTTTTGAAGAGTCAGTTCAACATCCTCCAGTATGTGAGGATGATAATTAAAGCCTGGGAAATACGGTTTCGGATATCGAGCTTTTCGCAGTTCGAACACCACCTAGCAACCAATTAAGTTCAAATACCGGGGTTCCACTGTATTCAGTTTTGGGGAAACTGCCAGTATAGCTACTGATAGTCACCACTGTGACTGTGTAAGATACTGTCAGTAGTGAAAGATACTGTCAGTAGTGAAAGATACTGTCAGTAGTGAAAGATACTGTCAGTAGTGAAAGATACTGTCAGTAGTGAAAGATACTGTCAGTAGTGAAAGATACTGTCAGTAGTGAAAGATACTGTCAGTAGTGAAAGATACTGTCAGTAGTGAAAGATACTGTCAGTAGTGAAAGATACTGTCAGTAGTGAAAGATACTGTCAGTAGTGAAAGATACTGTCAGTAGTGAAAGATACTGTCAGTAGTGAAAGATACTGTCAGTAGTGAAAGATACTGTCAGTAGTGAAAGATACTGTCAGTAGTGAAAGATACTGTCAGTAGTGAAAGATACTGTCAGTAGTGAAAGATACTGTCAGTAGTGAAAGATACTGTCAGTAGTGAAAGTTTTGTGGTACTGCAAAACCGAAAATCACTGTGTTGTAAAACTTGTATGGAAAAATTAGAAACTGTTTTTCAAACTAACTTAGATTTGTCGTGGAAGTCATGTCATATGGATGGATAGTGTCAGTAGATGAAGATACTGTCAGTAGTGAGAGATACCTGACAGGTAGTAGATACTGTCAACTAAAGATACTGTCAGTAGTGAAGATACTGTCAGTGTGAAAGATACTTGTCGTTGAAGATACTGTCAGTATGAAAGTTCTGTTGGCAACTTTGTATAACCTGATCTGCTCTGCAACTTTGTATAACTGTTGCTGGCAACCTTGATAACTGTCTGCTTCTGACAACACTTGATAACTTGTTCTTGGCAACTTGTATAACCTGTCTGCTCATGGCAACTTGTCGTATAAACCTGTCTGCTGGTGAGAAACCTATGCTATAACCTGTCTGCCTCTCCACCTTGTATAACCTTTGCTCTGGCAACCTTTGTATAACCTGTCTGCTCTGGACAACTTGTATAACTTGTCTGCTCTGGCAACTTTATATAACCTGTCTGCTCTGGCAACTTTGTATAACCTGTCTGCTCTGGCAACTTTGTATAACCTGTCTGCTCTGGCAACCTTGTATAACCTGTCTGCTCTGACAACCTTGTATAACTTGTCTGCTCTGGCAACTTTGTATAACCTGTCTGCTCTGGCAACCTTGTATAACCTGTCTGCTCTGGCAACCTTGTATAACCTGTCTGCTCTGGCAACCTTGTATAACCATGTCGACGAATATCTCAACTTCCATTTATTAATTATACCAAAAAAATGGTCTTTCAGAATTTTCACTACAATAAAAACTTACTCAGAGGGAACACTAATATATACACTAACTGACCGGAAACTTGACCAGTTGCTTATTAGTAACACTGTTTTTCCGCGTTAAAACAATGTAATAACTAGATGTATTTTTGTCGTTGCGTGATCCGAGGATGGTATCCCCGTATTGCATAACCCCAGCCCCCTGTATCTCATTATACACGACAGTAACAGTGAAGAGTTTCTAATGTTAATTATTAATATGGGCCAGTAGGCCTTCTGCAGTGCTCCTTTCTTACTGTATTCGTAAAATTTGAAGCCAGTGAGAAGAGGCATTCACAAGTTATCACATGGAAAATAGTATCCCAGTTTCTTCGAGAAAAGTGGCAAATAAAGATATACACAGCCTAAAATTAATTCATATTTTTCACCTAAGAAACACCAACTTTGAAAGGCAAACTGAATAGGTATTATTGTCTCAGAGGAACCAGTGTCAGAAAACACCAGCTCATTTACTTTAAAGACGTTCAGAATTTGCATTATCAAGTTATCATCGTTTAAGTGTTAACTAACTGGATGAGGCACACAAAAATTATCGCTATTTTCCCATTTTACACAAAAAAGACACTGGGACCTACACACGCCAAAATTAATTCAAACTATACTAAAAAAAATTCTGACTATCGTTTAGGGTTTATGTCAGTAAGTATACAATTATTATTTAGGTTTTCGGTACATTTTACAATATATTATGTTGGTTTAACTGATGATAACCCAGTCGAGTCCAACATTGACATATTGTTCTGATCAGAAGAAATATTCTCCAGTTAGTTTACGGAAACGTCTTTGTTTATTGGCACATTAACACTTACATGACCTGAAATAAAGGAGAAAACACATCGGCACTAAAAGTTTGAAGACGACAGGATGATACATTCTCCAGTTATTGCCAGGACTTCAACAAAATTTACACCTACACAGTCTGTGCCCATCAAAAAAAAAAAAGGTTCGTCCACTTCATACAATGAATCAGCAGTTAAAGATTGATACCGATCACTTATCAGTGTTGTGTTTTCCATAGGGGAGCAGCGCTAAATCCGTAGGGGTCCTACAGCGGCTTGGGGATGGGAGACATTTAAGAATCGATGCAAGGAAGGAATGGATAAGCCCAGTTTCTTGAATCAAGAGCTCACCATCATCAGGGCACCCACCCCACCCCCTTCTGCCCTCCAAGAAACATAATCTACTTAACACAAAATAACACTATACTCTTTTGATACTAAAAGTGGCAAAATACCATCATTAAAAACCTTCGTCGAGAGTTGAAATGTCAGAGCCGATCAGAAGAGGCTTTCTAAAGTTATCAGGACGGTCGTTCTCCGCTAACTTTTCTCAATCCATCAATTCCAACTTTGAAACAAATGCAATAAAATCTGATATTTTCCCTTTAAGCATTCTAAACTTTCAGGTGTCGTCCTCTCTATAGAAGGAATCAGTGTTAATAGCCTGAAGCCCATACCAAGAGGCATTCTTTAGTTACTGAATGAAAATCATTATCACTATTTAAAATTACTGGAAAATTAGGACTTGTGGGTAGCATATAATACCAATCCTGGTGTCTGGAAAACACACCAGGGCTGTAACTTTGAGGTCGTCCAGAAGAGGCATTCTCTGATTATCTCACGGATTCCAATGATTCTAAGTTTTATAAACTAATTCCGTATATTGACAGATTTACCCTCACACTAACTAAACTTAATGGGGAAACTATCCTGATCATATATATATATATATATATATATATATATATATATATACACGTGTGTGTACGTTTTCAAATGTGTATGAATTTGTGTATATGCCTCTCTCACTGTGTGGGAGAGACACCTGATATCTTAGTGAAGACATTTGTTGTGGTGTGTAAGCAAGGTAATATCTGTGAGGGATGCTGGGTAACAGGTTAGCTTCACCATGATGCTGGGTAACAGGTTAGCTCCACCATGATGCTGGGTAACAGGTTAGCTTCAGTGAAGACGTGTCTTGTGTGCTCTCTGTCAATCTGAAGAAGATGTCCTCTCTTGAGCTACTCTACCAGCAGCTGAAGGAAGAACTGAGGGTAGCTAAGCTTGAGATACAGCGACTGACTGAGGAAAACAAGAGGATTCGTAGTAATCCTCCTGTTGAGAATCCTCAAGCCAGGAAAGGAACCTGGACAGTGGCTAAAACGCATGGGACAAAGTTAAGGCTCAAGAGGACGGGTGGAGAGGTAGAAACAACGAAGACCCAGGAGAATGTTGTGGAAACATCGAACCCATTCTCCGTGCTACCCGATGAATGTGAGTCGACTTCTGGGAGCGTCACGACGAAAGACACAAAGGAAGGTAAAAACATTGTTGTTGTTGGGGACAGTCAGGTTAGGTACATGGATAGGGCTTTCTGTTTGATTGATAGGAGTAGGAGACAGAGGGTTTGTTTTCCTGGGGCTGGGATGGAGGATATTGTTAGCCGTCTGACGACATCATGAGAGGTAATGGGACAATCCTATTATCTGTCTCAGTGCTGGAGGCAACGATGTTGGCAGACGTAGGAGTGAGGACCTGACTAGCAGGTTTAGGTCAGCAATAGACATAATTAGGAAGAAGGTGGGAACCCTGTCATATGGGTATTTGCCAAGGAGAGGAGTTGGAAATGAATGGCTGTCCAGGGCAATTGGTGTCAATTGCTGGCTGGACAAATACTGTAAGGAAAATTCAGTAACATTCATTGACAACTGGGACCTCTTCTATGGCAGAAATGACATGTATGCCAGGGATGGGGTTCACTTATCCAGGTCTGGGGTGGGGGCATTGGCAACTGCAGTGGAGGGAGCTGTTAGGGCTTTAAACTAGAAATAGTTAGTGGTATGGGTTTTGGGGGAAAACAGAGAAGTCCCAGTGTAGTAATATTATAAGTTGTAGGAGAACTAGTAATAGGCAGAATAAGGTGGATAGTGGAAAGCTAGTGACACTAGATGACAAGGACAGTAATAGGTATAGTGGAAAAACAGAGATGAGCAGGAAGGGTAAAGAGAAAGGAGGGTCTCTAAATATATATTACACCAATAGTCGTAGTGCTAGGAATAAGATGGACGAGTTGAGATTAGTTGCAAGTACGGGTAATATTGATGTTTTTGCAATAACTGAGACATGGTTTAATATGAAAAATCGGGACTTGCCTGCCGAATGTCACATTCAGGGTTTTAAATTGTTCCAAGTAGACAGAAGTATCGGGAAAGGGGTGGGGTGGCACTCTATGTCCGTGATCATTTAAATTGTTGCATAAAAACGGGTATAAAGTCTGAATTAACACATACAGAGTTCTGATAGAATTTTCAGAGGGTGTGAAAAATTGATTTTAGGCGTGATTTACCGTCCTCCAAACTTAGATAGGGAACAAGGAGACTACTTTGGGAGGAAATTGTTAAGGCCACAAGACACGATAACGTAGTAATTCTAGGGGACTTTAACTTTAGTCAGATTGATTGGAATTTCATGACAGGGAATTTAGAATCTAACGACTTTTAGAAGTAGTTCAGGATTGCTTTTGAAGCAGTTTGTAACAGAACCTACAAGGGAAATAACCTACTTGACTTGGTTCTGGCAAGCAAGGAAACCTTGTTAATAATTTAGAAATTACAGAGGAACTCGGCTCAAGCGACCACAAGTCAATTACCTTTAGCATTGAATGGATGTATGATAGTAGGGATAATTCAGTAATGGTCCCAGATTTTCGCTTAGCAGATTATAATGGACTTAGAGAACACTTATCAACTGTGGACTGGGGTGAAGAAGAGAGGTATCAATATGACAGTTTTCTTAACACTATACAGGCTGCCCAAAGAACATTTATCCCGTATAAAGAAATTAGATCAAGTAGAAATGACCCAAAATGGATGAATAATAGGCTCAAATATCTTTTAGGGCAGAAGAAAGGAATTTATAGGCGCATAAAAGAGGTGAGGGTCATCTTATAAATCAGTATACTGACATTAAGAGGGACGTTAAAAGGGAATAAGAAAAGCTAAACGGGACTATGAAATTAAAGTTGCTAGGATTCAAAACTAACCCAAAAAGTTTTTCCAGGTTTATAGAACAAAAGTTAGGGATAAGATAGGTCCCCTTAAAAATAACTTTGGGCATCTTACTGACAAGGAGAATGATATGTGCTCTATTTTTAATAATTATTTTCTCTCGGTTTTCACACAGGAAGACATTAATAATATCCCAGTAATTAATTTTTACAGAGGCCCAGAAGAAGATAAATTATGTAATATCACAGTCACTAGCGAAATGATTATGAAACAGCTGGACCGACTGAAACAAAATAAATCGCCGGGTCCTGATGAGCTTTTTGCAAGGGTTCTTAAGGAATGCAAAAAGGAACTCTGTGAACCAATATCTAACATTTTTAATTTATCTCTTCAAACAGGTGTAGTGTCTGATATGTGGAAGATGGCTAATGTAATTCCTATTTTAAAGCAGGGGACAAGTCACTACCGTCAAACTACCGCCCAATAAGCCTGACCTCAATTGTAGGCAAATTACTAGAGTCAATTATAGCTGATATTATTAGAAGTCATCTAGATAACCATAATTTGATTAATGATACCCAGCATGGATTCACAAGGGGCCGTTCCTGCCTATCTAATTTATTAACATTCTTCAGTAAAGCTTTTGAGGCTGTTGATCACGATAAAGAATTCGATATTGTTTATTTAGACTTTAGTAAGGCTTTTGATAGAGTACCGCACCAGAGACTGTTAGAAGAAAGTGGCAGCTCATTTCATTGGGGAAAAGTGCTGTCATGGATCGAGTCATGGCTCACCAATAGGAAGCAGAGATGTGCATAAATGGGGTTAAATCTGAATGGGGACTTGTAACAAGTGGTGTTCCACAGGGATCAGTCTTAGGCCCATTGTTATTTATAATATATATCAATGACCTTGATGAGGAATTACTAGTGATATGAGCAAATTCCCCGACGACACGAAGATAGGTAGGATAATTGATTCAAACATAGATGTCATAGAACTTCAGGAAGATTTAGACACACTTAATTCGTGGTCAGAAAAGTGGCAGATGCAGTTCAATGTAGATAAATGCAAGGTTCTGAAGCTCGGGAGTGTCCATAACCCAAGCACTTATAAGTTAAATAACGTAGAACTTAGCCATACAGAGAGAATTTAGGTCAAATAATAACGATCCCAAATGGATTAACAGGAGGCTAAAACATCTATTAGGGAGAAAAGAGGAATTTATAGGCGCATCAAAAGAGAGATGTTAACCTTATTGACCAATATGTTCAGTTGAAAAGAGAAGTAAAAAGGGATTAGAAAGGCTAAACGTGACTATGAGATTAAGGTTGCTAATGAATCAAAGACTAATCCAAAAGGGTTCTTTCAAGTGTACAGGACGAAGGTGAGGGAAAAGGTAGGACCTCTGAAAATTGGGAATGGACAGCTGACGGATAACGAACTGGAAATGTGTTCTCTATTTAATGACTATTTTTTGTCAGTCTTTACACAAGAAGACGTAAATAAGATTCCAGAAATTAACTATTATTCAGTTCCTGAAGAATTCAAATTAACTAATATTACTGTCACGAGGGATATGGTTATCAAACAGATAGATAAACTGAAGCAAAATAAGTCCCCAGGACCCGACGAGTTGTTTTCCAGGGTACTTAAAGAATGCAAGATGGAACTTAGTCAGCCATTAACGAATGTGTTTAACACGTCCATCCTAACTGGTGTTGTGCCAGAGATGTGGAAGATAGCTAATGTAGTTCCTATATTCAAATCAGGGGATAAGTCCAGTCCATCAAATTACCGTCCAATAAGCCTCACGTCTATAGTAGGCAAATTATTAGAATCAATTATAGCTGATATTATCAGAAGTCACCTTGAAGAACATAATTTGATTAATGAATCTCAGCATGGGTTTACGAGAGGTCGTTCCTGCCTGACAAATTTACTGACGTTTTTCAATAAAACATTTGAGGCAGTAGACAGTGATAAAGAATATGATATAGTTTACTTGGATTTCAGTAAGGCCTTCGATAGAGTACCTCACAAGAGACTCTTAAGAAAGGTGGCAGCTCATGGTATAGGAGGTAAAGTTCTAGCATGGATAGAGGCATGGCTTACCAATAGAAAGCAGAGAGTTTCCATTAATGGGGTCAAATCTGAATGGGGATTTGTCACCAGTGGCGTTCCACAAGGATCAGTTTTGGGCCCATTGTTGTTCATAATTTACATAAATGACCTTGATGAAGGAATTGCAAGTGACATGAGTAAATTTGCTGATGATACAAAAATAGGCCGTATAATTCATTCTGAGGAGGATACCAATGAACTCCAGGAGGATTTGGATAAATTAATGTCTTGGTCTGAAAAGTGGCAGATGAAGTTCAATGGACAAGTGTAAGGTGCTAGTCGTTGGTAATGAAAATATCCCTCGAATTTATAAACTAGGTGAAGTTGAGCTTGATCATACAGAATGTGAAAAAGACTTGGGAGTCATGGTAAGCAGAAATCTAAAGCCAAGACAACAGTGCGCAATAAGGCTAACAGATTACTAGGATTTATTTCAAGAAGTATAAGCAACAGAAGTCCAAAAGTTATTTTACAACTCTATACATCACTAGTGAGACCTCATTTGGATTATGCAGCTCAGTTTTGGTCTCCTTACTACAGGATGGATATAGATTCATTGGAGAACATACAAAGAAGAATGACTAAAATGATTTACAGTATAAGAAATCTCCCGTATGAAGATAGACTTAGAGCATTGAATCTCCACTTCTGGAGAGACGTAGAATGAGGGAGATATCATCGAGGTGTACAAGTGGATGATGGGCATAAACAAAGGAGATATTAATAAAATACTGAGGATATCGAACCAAGTAAGAACCAGAAATAACGGATTTAAATTGGATAAATTTAGATTTAGAAAGGACATAGGCAAGTACTGGTTTTCGAACAGAGTTGTAGATGCGTGGAACAATCTTCCGAGTAGGGTGATAGAGGCTAGGACCTTGGGTGGCTTTAAAAGAGATTGGACAAATATATGAGTGGGAGGGGGTGGGTTTGATTAGTGTCGTGAGTACAGGAGTAAATTCTTAGGTAGTGGTGGTTTTGATAAGGACTTGCCTTGTATGGGCCAGTAGGCCTTCTGCAGTGTTCCTCCATTCTTATGTTCTTATGACTTGGGGGTGATGGTACAAGCAACCTTAAACCAAGACAGCAATGCCTAAGCGTACGTAATAAGGCAAATAGATTACTGGGATTTATATCAAGAAATGTTAGCAACAGAAGTCCAGAGGTTATATTACAGCTTTATACATCATTAGTAAGGCCTCACCTAGATTACGCAGCTCAGTTCTGGTCTCCATATTACAGAATGGACATAAATTCGTTAGAAAACATTCAGCGTAGAATGACTAAATTAATACATAGCATTAGAAATCTTCCTTACGAAGAAAGATTGAAGACCCTAAAATTACATTCACTTGTAAGACGTAGAATGAGGGAGACATGATCGAGGTATACAAGTGGAAAATGGGTATTAACAAAGGGGATATAAATAAGGTCTTGAGGATATCTTCCAAGAGAGAACCCGCAATAATGGATTCAAGTTAGATAAGTTTAGATTTAGAAAGGATATAGGAAAGTATTGGTTTGGAAATAGGGTAGTTGATGAGTGGAACAGTCTGCCTAGTAGGGTTATTGAAGCTAGGACCTTGGGTAGTTTCAAATTTAGGTTGGATAAATTCATGAGTGAGAGGGTTGGATTTGAGTGGGACTCATGCATGAGTGGGTAGAATTGTCAAAGCTTATTTCTTGGGTAGCTTTGAAAATTGGGTTGAGCAAATATTCTGTTAGTGGGATGGATTGTGAAGGACCTGCCTAGTATGGGCCAACAGGCCTGCTGCAGTGTTCCTCCTTTCTTATGTTCTTATGTTCTTATAAATCCCAGTAATCATTTGCCTTATTACGTACGCTTAGGCATTGCTGTCTTGGTTTAAGGTTGCTGCTTACCATCACCCCAAGTCCTTCTCGCAATCTGTATGGCTAAGTTCTACGTTATTTAACTTATAAGTGCTTGGGTTATGGACACTCCCGAGCTTCAGAACCTTGCATTTATCTACATTGAACTGCATCTGCCACTTTTCTGACCACGAATTAAGTTTGTCTAAATCTTCCTGAAGTTCTATGAAATCTATGTTTGAATCAATTATCCTACCTATCTTCGTGTCGTCGGCGAATTTGCTCATATCACTAGTAATTCCCTCATCAAGGTCATTGATATATATTATAAATAACAATGGGCCTAAGACGATCCCTGTGGAACACCACTTGTTACAAGTCCCCATTCGGATTTAACCCCATTTATGCACACTCTCTGCTTCCTATTGGTGAGCCATGACTCGATCCATGACAGCACTTTTCCCCAATGCCATGAGCTGCCACTTTCTTTAACAGTCTCTGGTGTGGTACTCTATCAAAAGCCTTACTAAAGTCTAAATAAACAATATCGAATTCTTTATCGTGATCAACAGCCTCAAAAGCTTTACTGAAGAAGGTTAATAAATTAGATAGGCAGAACGGCCCTCGTGAATCCATGCTGGTATCATTAATCAAATTATGGTTATCTAGATGGCTTCTAATAATATCAGCTATAATTGACTCTAGTAATTGCCTACAATTGAGGTCAGGCTTATTGGGCAGTAGTTTGACGGTAGTGACTTGTCCCCTGCTTTAAAAATAGGAATTACATTAGCCATCTTCCACATATCAGACACTACACCTGTTTGAAGAGATAAATTAAAAATGTTAGATATTGGTTCACATTTGGGTATCTTTATTGAGGAAAGTTCGCACACAGTGGCTTCATATCCATAAGGAGAATCTGAGAACAGGAGGAGGTGAGGTTGTCAGTCCCTCAAACCTTGAGTCGATGTTGTCAGTCCATCAATCTTGAATAGAATAACAGCATATGAGCAGAGGAAGCTATACTGTAGACAGGAGCAGCAGTTGTAGGTGGTGTCACATTTTGTTCAATGTGGAGTAGGTCAGCCCAAGGAATAGGCATGCGAAGAAATCCCTGTATTAAGATACCAAGATGTTGGTATCTTGGTATCTTAATACAGGGATTTCTTCGCCCTATTCCTTGGGCACGACTCTTCCATTGAACAAATGTGACACCTCTACAACTGCTGCACTCTCCTGTCTATAGTATATAAGCTTCCTGCTCATTGCTAATATTCTATTCAAGATTGATGGACTGACAACATCGACTCAAGATTGAGGGACTGACAACCTCACACTCCCCCTGTTCTTCACGATTCTCCTTTGTATGAACTGATGAAGCCCTGTGTGGCGAAACGTTTTCTCAATAAAGATACCCAAATGTTGCATATGTGTCTAATTTACCAACTCGTCGGTTCTCTGAACCATTCATTCACAGGTTAGCTCCACCATGATGCTGGGTAACAGGTTAGCTTCACCATGATGCTGGGTAACATGTTAGCTCCACCATGATGCTGGGTAACATGTTAGCTCCACCATGATGTTGGGTAACAGGTTAGCTTCACCATGATGCTGGGTAACATGTTAGCTCCACCATGATGCTGGGTAACATGTTAGCTCCACCATGATGCTGGGTAACAGGTTAGCTTCACCATGATGCTGGGTAACATGTTAGCTCCACCATGATGCTGGGTAACAGGTTAGCTCCACCATGATGCTGGGTAACAGGTTAGCTTCACCATGATGCTGGGTAACATGTTAGCTCCACCATGATGCTGGGTAACATGTTAGCTTCACCATGATTCTGGGTAACAGGTTAGCTCCACCATGATGCTGGGTAACATGTTAGCTTCACCATGATGCTGGGTAACAGGTTAGCTCCACCATGATACTGGGTAACATGTTAGCTCCACCATGATGCTGGGTAACAGGTTAGCTCCACCATGATGCTGGGTAACATGTTAGCTTCACCATGATGCTGGGTAACATGTTAGCTCCACCATGATGCTGGGTAACAGGTTAGCTTCACCATGATGCTGGGTAACATGTTAGCTCCACCATGATGCTGGGTAACAGGTTAGCTCCACCATGATGCTCGGTAACATGTTAGCTCCACCATGATGCTGGGTAACAGGTTAGCTCCACCATGATGCTGGGTAACATGTTAGCTTCACCATGATGCTGGGTAACATGTTAGCTTCACCATGATGCTGGGTAACAGGTTAGCTTCACCATGATGCTGGGTAACATGTTAGCTCCACCATGATGCTGGGTAACATGTTAGCTCCACCATGATGCTGGGTAACATGTTAGCTCACCATGATGTGGGTAACAGGTTAGCTTCACCATGATGTGGGTAACATGTTAGCTCCACCATGATGCTGCAACATGTTAGCTCCACCATGGGTGCTGGGTAACAGGTTAGCTTCACCATGATGCTGGTAACATGTTAGCTCCACCATGATGCTGGGTAACATGTTAGCTCCACCATGATGCTGGGTAACAGGTTAGCTCCACCATGATGCTGGGTAACAGGTTAGCTTCACCATGATGCTGGGTAACAGGGTTTGCTCCACCATGATGCTGGGTAACAGGTTAGCTCCACCATGATACTGGGTAACATGTTAGCTCCACCATGATGCTGGGTAACAGGTTAGCTTCACCATGATGCTGGGTAACAGGTTAGCTCCACCATGATACTGGGTAACATGTTAGCTCCACCATGATGCTGGGTAACATGTTA
>WNWK01023994.1:0-30335 GCA_009830355.1 Cherax destructor | reverse complement strand
GAGAGAGAGACTGATACAGAGAAAGAGAGAGACTGATACAGAGAGAGAGACTGATACAGAAGAGAGAGAGACTGATACAGAGAGAGAGAGAGACTGATACAGAGAGAGAGAAAACTGATACAGAGAGAGAGAAAAACTGATACAGAGAGAGAGACTGATACGAGAGAGAGAGACTGATACGGGAGGGGAGAGAGAGACTGATACAGAGAGAAGAGAGACTGATAAAGAGAGAGAGACTGATACAGAGAGAGAACTGATACAGAGAGAGAGAGAGACTGATACAGAGAGAGAGAGAGACTGATACAGAGAGAGAGAGACTGATGCAGAGAGAGAACGAGAGAGACTGATACAGAGACAGGGGAGAGAGACTGATACAGAGACAGGGGAGAGAGACTGATACAGAGACAGGGGAGAGAGACTGATACAGAGACAGGGGAGAGAGACTGATACAGAGAGAGAGACTGATACGAGAGAGAGAGAGACTGATACAGAGAGAGAGACTGATACAGAGAGAGAGAGAGACTGATACAGAGAGAGAGAGAGACTGATACAGAGAGAGAGAGAGACTGATACAGAGAGAGAGAGAGACTGATACAAAGAGAGAGAGAGACTGATACAGAGAGAGAGAGACTGATACAGAGAGAGAGAGAGAGAGAGAGAGAGAGAGAGAGAGAGAGAGAGAGAGAGAGAGAGACTGATACATAGAGAGAGACTGACACACACAGAGACTGGGACAGACACAGGCGCGCCCGCGCCCGCGCGCACACAGTCTGCGAGGAGTGTGTCAGGTGCACGAGGCCACAGCTACAAGTTGAAAGCACAGATAATAAGGCAGTGAGTATTAAGAAATACTTCCTTAGCGGTCAGGGTTGTCAGAGTGTGGAATGACCTAGGCATCGAAGTGGTAGAGGAAGAATCTGTATGTTGCTTTAAGAAAACGTATGACAGGGCTCATGGAGCAAGGAAAGAGTGAAACCAGTAGCAGCTTGCAGAGAGGCGGGGACGAGAGCTGTGACACCACAGCTACAATCTCAATTAGGATAGAACATACACACATGCAAACACACTTATTCAAATACAGATACACAAAAATATACGTAGTCGCATATTCACACAGGCACAAGGACGCGCGCAAACACACAGTAGTGACCAGTGAAGAGGCCAGGAGCTATGACTCGACCCCTGTAACCACAATTAGGCGAGTACACACATACACACATAAACACAGTAATAACAAGCAACACTGCTCCCTGCAGTCAGTACATTTTGGGCCTATCCAAGGAGCTTGTCAGTGGTGAGTGAAGAATCTCACAACAGTGCAACAAAGTCCCAGAGACAGAACAGTAAAGCGAGGTTCAAAATTTTTAAAGTAAATTAGAATGTGTCAGTTTTGCTAGAAGTCTACGAGGGTCAGCCGTGTCTACTGCCTCAGGCAGCCGTGTCTACTGCCTCAGGCAGCCGTGTCTACTGCCTCAGGCAGCCGTGTCTACTGCCTCAGGCAGCCGTGTCTACTGCCTCAGGCAGCCGTGTCTACTGCCTCAGGCATCTTAAGTTGCAGGAAGTGAATCACAAATGCGGTTAATATCAACATCAACAGGTGTGAATACGAAAGAGTGAAATAAGTGCATATCCCGATATTGATGGGCTTAATGCAGCGAAGAAAATACAAAAAATTAGATATACACGAACCTCAGGCATTTGGAGATGCAAGAAAGGGATTGTAAATTCTTTTAAATACATGAGGAATTTCCTGCATGAAGTTCAGTAGGAAAGAGAGCTGGTTGGAAAATCATTAAATGAAATGATGGAATACGTGACAACTAAATGCAACAAGGCAGAGGAAAGGTTCGTTCCCCAAGGCAACAGAAATAATGGGAAGACCAGATTGAGATAAAATATTAAGGAAAAATATGTGAATATCAAATTGATGGTATTGGTGCAGTAATAAGACTGGAGTGTTCGGTACGACACTAGCAAGATACGCAGCAAGGCATCGCAGTGGGACGCCGGTCGACTGCCAGACGCACGATCCTTACCTGCATGTGGCAGCAATTTGGTCAGTTTTCCATTTTTCAGTGTCTCACCTTTATTCTGGATGTGAAAAAGATAACTCTCTTTATCTTTGAAAGCAATTAGTCCCCTGTTAGTGCAAATTCTTCATTTCAAAGGCAATTATTGCAGTTGTCTACAGGTGTTTTATAGAAAATTCCATGTGAAGCAGAATATATAACAGTTAGTATTGTTAGTATATATTAGTTAGGAATAGAAGTGAGAGAGAAAACTCGTTTAACAGTTACAAAGGGTGGAGAACGAGGGAGCAACCTGGTTAAATAAAGCCTGTAAATAGTGAACACACACACACACACACACACACACACACACACACACACACACACCCACACACACACACACACAAATATAAAGAGTTGAAGACTCAAATGAATCACAGGGATGTTAGGAAGTATTTCTTCGGAGTTGTCAGGAAGTGGAATAGTCTGGGAAGTGATGTAGTGGAGGCAGGATGCATACATAGCTTTAAGAAGAGGTATGACAAAGCTCATGGAACAGGAAGAGTGACCCAGTAGCGACCAGTGAAGAGGTAGGGCCAGGAGCTATGAATCGACCCCCTGCAACCACAACTAGGTGAGTACAGCTGTGTGTGGACCTGTATAGGGCTGACTATACACAGGAAGGACTGGAACTCAAGGTTCACCACCAGTAACTGCAATCTGAGTAAGTTATTTTATCCAACAAGGAAATATGAAGAATACTGGAACGTCAGTTAAAGGAAGGAAGGGGAACAGATAAGGAATGGAGTGAGAGGTAACTGATGGTGGGAGGGTTTAGTTGCAAGAGGCAACAAGAGTTGGGAAAAATATTTAGTGTTTTTTTTGCAAAACGATGTGGAAGATTGAGAATGTATCTGCAGATGTCAGGGAATGGTAGAGATGGACCGCGGGTATTGAGGGAAAGGTTCAGGAATGGTAGAGATAGACCGCGGGTATTGAGGGAAAGGTTCAGGAATGGTAGAGATGGACCGCGGGTATTGAGGGAAAGGTTCAGGAATGGTAGAGATGGACCGCGGGTATTGAGGGAAAGGTTCATAGCCCGGAAGAGGATATGAAGAGGTCACTAGAGCCTGTAAAGGAAAGGGGTAAGAGGATGGGAGAAGGAACAGTAATAGCAGATGAGGGGACTTGAAGAGGAGGAGCAAACAATGACCCTTGCAGAGATGCTCACGGGAAACCAGCGGTACACGAGATTATAAGAGGAACAACAAAGGAATTGCTAAAAAAAAAAGATGCAGAAATATGGAAGGAAAGGAAGTACATAGATAAAAAGAGAGAGGGGGGGAGAAGAGGTCGCCGATTATCCATGAGCTTCAGGAGGCTGAAGGGAGGATTCAGGATGAAATATGGAAGAACAGGAGATGAAACATATCATCAGTTTACCAATTAGAGGAGGAAGAAATACGTCCATTCAAATTGACTCTCACAACAGTAAGATCATGCAATGGAAATCACAGATGAGACAGAAAGAACCTCAACTGGGAGTACCTCAACTGGGAGTACCTCAACTGGGAGTACCTCAACTGGGAGTACCTCAACTGGGAATACCTCAACTGGGAGTACCTCAACTGGGAGTACCTCAACTGGGAGTACCTCAACTGGGAGTACCTCAACTGGAACAGAACGAGTAAGGAGCAGAAACAACTGAGAAAGTATAAAGACACCAGAGGCAAGGAGGAGAGTCAGGGCTTGCATCGACAGATATGGAAGCTCACCCTCAAGAGGAACACCAGACACACCTATATGCAGACCCTCTTCAAGACCTCATCTCTCTCCCACCCCAAACACAAAAAGAAGCCATAATCTACCCCCCATCCTCTTCCAAACACCCACAGCCCCCACCGCACAAGTACATTTCCAACAACTGCTCCTTAACTTAACCCTCAGACCCCTATGTCGTCCTTCACCCCAACCTCAGTCATCCCCATCTATATCCAAGATCCTTGCCCCCATCAGGGGCAAAAAAAAAAAAAAAGTCCATGTACTAGGGTCAGGAATTCAGAAATCAACGAAACAGCACAGTAACAGACAGGAAGCTTAAAGTATTGTACACTAATGCAGATAGAATAACAAATAAGAATAGCTGAGGCATCTCCAGACATTATAGCACTCAGACAAGACTCAGGGAGATGATAACAGTTGCAATCTTCCCTGCTGGTTATCAGATCTTGAGGAAATACCGAGGGAACAGAGGTGGAGAAGAGAAAAATGGGCAGAGGGGAGGCAGATGACTACATAGTAGGCACACTGAAGACTAAGAAGTTCCTAGATGGTAATAACAGTATTTTACAGCCCTCCACTGAACATTAAGAGACCATGACAAGAATATGATAAAGTACAAAGCAATGGTGGATACATTGAGCCCAATGTTGACTAAAAAAATAGCCTTTGATTCTGTAAACCACAATATCTTTCTGCTTAAAATAGAACATAATAGAATCATAGGTCTTGCTCTTACTTTCATAAAGATTGTGAACTATAGTATCTATGTAAACCAAATTAATTAATTATTATTATTTTTTTATTAACACATCGGCCGTTTCCCACCAAGGCAGGGTGGCCCGAAAAAGAAAAACTTTCATCATTCACTCCATCACTGTCTTGCCAGAAGCATGCTTACCCTAGTGTTATAAAACTGCAACATTAACAGTGCCGGCACTGTACTTCCCATCTCCAGGAATCAAGTCCGGCCTGCCGGTTTCCCTGAAACCCTTCATAAATGTTACCTTGCTTGCACTCCAACAGCACGTCAAGTCCTAAAAACCATTTGTCTCCATTCACTTCTATCAAATACGCTCACGCATGCTTGGTGGAAGTCCAAGCCCCTCGCACACAAAACCACCTTTACCCCCTCCCTTAAACCGGGCTAAACAAAATGTTCTGCATAACCAAGAGATTTCTACGAAGTATGCCAATATTGTCTACTATTGATATATCAATTACCCACAATGCTTTTTAGAAATAAATTATTACTCTGGCCAACAATGGTTTTAGGACAGGCGTTTTTAAAAGAAAAATTTAGGACGCTTAATTCACATCTGAATTCGGTGCCAACAGGAAAAGTTTGTGAAACAGAAATATCAGAGTAGAAATATCAGAGTAACCTGACGATCAGTTTGATGGCAGACTACTGCTGGACTCTGCTGCAGGAGAGCCATACTGAACGCAAGCGAAAAAGCCTGTAACCTTTGTTCTCGTGAAAATGTTTATATGACTGTAAGGAAATTTATATTAGTTTTGCTAAGAATATACATCATGTAATGAGTTTACGTTAAGAAAATTCAGTTTTGGTTATTGTATGTACCACACACATCCTTGCATAAAAAATATTGCCTATGGTTGCTAGGTACTGTACATCATGTTGTTCTAAAATCTTAAATAGCCAAAATACTGAGATTTAATTTTCCAAAAACTTTCGTGATAGAGGCTAATCAAGGTCAGATTTATAATCAGCGCATTGAAGTTAGCTTAAAGGTACCATCTTGCTTTCTGAAATGGATAATAAATTAAATTTTGTTGACTTGTGTTATTTATTATTATTATTATTATTATTTGTAATAGGCGAACGACACTGCGGACATTGACAATGTACAGAGAACCTTCACTGCTCGTATATATTCAGTTAAACATCTAATATCCTGGGAACGTTAACAGTACCTTGACGTGTTCTATTTGGAATGCAAAAGAAACATACATCATAATTTTAAGTTAGAAAATTCTGTTAGAACTGGACTCGCATCTACGCATAAAAGTCACTTCCAGTGAGAGGAAGATGCACTAAACACGATGAAAAAAATACTCCAAGTAAAAAGCAAGAGTGCCATGAGTTCACTAAGAGATAACACTGTAAGTGCAAGGGGCCCACGACTTGTCAACACCTTCCCTTAAAATATAAAGAAATTACCGACCAGTTTCTACGAGTCATCCAGAACGCCTCGATGAGTTTTTCATGTTAGTTCCTGATCAGCCGGACTGTGATTTGTACGTTGGACAGCGTGCGACTAGTAGTAACTGCCTGGTTGATCAGGCCTTGATGCACTAGGAGGCCTGGTCTGGGACCAGGCCGCTGGGCCTCTGATCCCCGAAAACAACCTTCAGGTATTCCACAGATAACTTAATTATGAGAAGACGCTGAGTCTTTAAGTAAGAGCTTCCAAGACATTTTCGCAAATTGATTATTATTTTAAGCTAAGGAAAGTTTTACAATAATACTACGAATATAAGGTTGTTAGGTCACAATGGAAGCAACCTGGGATCTCCCTATGTTTTACTATTCTATATGACATAAAAAGTGCAAGACTCAAAATAATTCTGTGCAGTGATATTTTGTAACCATGTGCGTGCCAGAATTATGCAGCACCGCTAGCGTGATGAGCTTACCAGGTGATGAGCTTACCAGGTGATGAGATTACCAGGTGATGAGCTTACCAGGTGATGAGCTTACCAGGTGATCAGCTTACCAGGTGATGAGCTTACCAGGTGATGTGCTTACCAGGTGATGAGCTTACCAGGTGATGAGCTTACCAGGTGATGAGCTTACCAGGTGATGAGCTTACCAGGTGATGAGCTTACCAGGTGATGAGCTTACCAGGTGATGAGCTTACCAGGTGATGAGCTTACCAGGTGATGAGCTTAAGTACTTGAATGAGTCAGATGGTCCACTTCACATGATGAAAACAACAGTCGACCTCATGAGACTTAATGAGCATTACGAATGACATTCGTGAATCTGACGAGTCTGACGGACGATTTCGTGAGTATATAATTATTCTGATTAGTGATTTCAGGATCATGATGACGTACGACTCTTGAGTACCTCTTACTATATTGTAAGTATGATTCTTATGAAGAATAACCTTGTGAGAATGATGAGTATTACTTCGTGAGTAAGATTAGTGTGATGGACGAGTTCGTGAGTATGATGAGTTATATGAACGATCTCTTGAGAATGAGTGAGAAAGTTTAATTTAATCGAGGACCTCGTAAGTATGATAAGAATGATGAACGGTCTCGCAATGATGACTTACGAAATCGTGATTAAAAATAGTAAGTCAAGCGACGTAGTGAAAATGATGAGAATGATGGACGACCTCGGGAGTATGATGACCATGACTTAGGCTCTCATGAGCACGAGAAATATTACTTATAATTGCATGAGGATGAAGAGTGAAGGAACATAGTGTATACAGCGAGAGATAAGGAATAATATCCTGGCAGCAGAGTCTACACAGAATCTTGGCGGCTAGAATTAACTTCCTGGTAAAAATTGTAAACGTTAATGGGTTTTAAATAGGATAGTTAAACAGCGCTAAATTGCGCTCCTTTCCCGCAAAGTTTGCGAAGCCTTCTGATGGAACTGAAAACTGTAAATGAATTAGAATTTGAATCTTCTCACTTAAACATGATACGGAAATCATTATCCTCGCATTTCATCACAGTTTAAGTCATGATAAGACTTGAGAAGGTACAGAGAATTTTAATTTTAATTTAGGATATGGAAGTGTTGGTTGGGGTAGTGGGGCCTTTTCCAAATCTCCAAAAAGGAGGACACAGCCGCTACGTGTCTAATTTATCAACTTGTCGGTTCTCCGAACCCGTTATCTACTTTCCTGTCAGACACAGCACATCTTGGGATCTTGATACAGGGAATTCTTCACTTGCGGTTTGTCCACTGTGATACCACCTACGACTGCTTCATCTCACCTGTCTACAGTATATAAGCCACTTCGTCGCTCTTATGCTGTATTCTTTTCAAAATTGATGGACTGATTACATCGACTCCAGGCTGAGCGACTGATTACCTCAAACTACTCCTGTTCTTCACAATTCTTCTTTGTATAGGACTGATGGAGCCAGTGTGTGGCGAAACGTTTCATCGGTAAAGATACCCGAGTGTTGCACATGTGTCTAATTTATTAACTTGTCAGTTGTCTGAACTATTTATCTACAAGGATATCGATACACTCTCCTCTTCCATGCATCGTATTTGAGGACAAAAAATTCTCCAAGTGCTGTGTGCCTCTTACGGGCTTAGCGTTTTTCTTATCGCAGAAGCAAGCAGTACGTGAATACTACACAAGTAACCCGCAATTGAAGAAAGGAGCTTACGACGACGTTTCGGTCCGACTTGGACCATTTACAAAGTCACACTAACAGAAAGAAGAACGAACGAACGAACGAGTTCAGGTAAGATCCCAATGGGATGAGCGGGGAAGACGGGACAGACGAAGAGTAGCACTGGAGAGGAGTGTTCTTAGTCGTAGACATAGAGCCAGGGCTTAACCTAGCAGCTGAGGCGATCGTGAGATAGAGCTGGAGAGATCAGGACTTGGCTGGCGATATGGGCGATGTGGGCAAGCTGTGCAGGCTGCATCATGGTGGTGGATGTGTAGAACTGGTCGGTAAATGGTTGCTGGAGATCGGTGGGAGGAGGGGGAGGCATGCTTCAATATGATTGGTTGTTAAGTATGCAGAGAGGAGACAGGATCATCGGTGATTGGTGGATAGAAAACTCTTCATATCTGTGTTCTTGTTTAGTTTTACGTTCTTGTCGTAGAACCATTTTGAAGTCTTCTGAAAGCTGGTTTTGACAATACAGTAAGTTTGATCAAGGTTTTGTCTTTTTCTAAGTCTTCAATTAGTGATGTTTCAGTGTGGTGAGGGCAGCCATGAGCAACAGTGTACTTGATACTACCATGACGCATGGAATAGACGGCCTGAGGTGCATATAGCGTCGGGGTGTGAGGATTATATGTGTAGAAAGTGAGGGGTTCAGTTGATCTGAATATTGTTTCCTCTTCAATTTCTTCAATGGATTTTCAGGAGGGAGCGTCTTGGCTTTCTTGGCTTTTGGTGGTTGAGTTGGAGAAGGAGCAGGTGGTTCGTTAGTAGTAGCAGAGGAGGTGGAAGACACAGATGGGTCAGGTAAGGTTGCTGATTGGTCCACAGCGGTGGTGAAGTTGGAAGTAGCTGATTGGCTGTTTCTTGGAGATGGAACTCTACAAAATCTTTGGTGAGCTTCATGATGTCGGCAGATGGTGGAGAGTCTGGAAAAGTAAAGTTTGGCATATTATTCAATCGGAAGAGCTCGTTAATAACAGTGTTGAAGGAACCTGGTATCGCCATATTATGCATGTGTGCATATAGCATACAGTAATGAATTTTCGTAGGTTCACAAGCTGGTGGAGCGGTGGTGGAGGGTTGGGTAGCTTTTAAAAGTTTTGTAGTGTCGTCCTGGAGTTTGGTGATGGCAGCATAAGTAGGTGACTTGGAAGGTGTCTTCTGTTCTGCTTCCTGTTTTTTTTTTTTCAGAATTTCTCGACGAGTGGGGCACTTTGCCGCGAGAGTATGATGATTGTTTTTGCAGTTGAGACACTTAAGTGGGGCAGTAGAAATGCAAGTCTTGGAATCGTGGCCTTCAGACCCGCAGGTAGAGCAGAACTTTTTGTTTTTTGTGGGGCAGTCTTTTGTAGAGTGTAGGTAAGAGTAGCAACTCCAGCATTGAGTAATATGATGGTACCTCTCAGCTTCAATATGAGAGGAGTTAATAAAGTAGTAGTATATGGCCAGGCCTTCAGCCATAGCTTAGGCAGCCATTGACACATCAGTAAAAGTTATTTTTAGCATGGAGGAGGCAGTAGGAATCTTGGTGATGCTTTCCACTGAAGCCCAGGGATTTTGTTCTTCAATGGAGGTCTTTAGGTCTACAACAGGTTGTGTGGTAATCAGTTTGTCAAGTCTTTTCAAGAATACAGTCCTCTTAGCCCGTATGGCAGGAGAGGACATGACTTTGAAGCCACGGTTTGATAGAGTGGACAAAGCAGAGGAGGTTAAAAACTTTTCAGCCTCAACATCGTCTTCACATACAACAATGAAGGTTTTTTGGAGTGTTAGGATGTTATTGATCTTGACATGTAAGTCGCCCCTGACGGTCACAGCAAGAGCAAGCTTGGATAAGTCATTAACCGTTCCACTGGAAGGTTTAATCTTGATCCTGTTGGAATAATTCATCTTGGTACAAGCTTTTAGTTGAAGTAGAGGTTCCTCTTCCCGATGGGGATCGTATGGCCTTGGAGTTCGTGTGTTCAGTGTGTGAGGTCCATGCAGAAAGAAGGGAGGGAGGGAGGTTTATATAGGCAGCCGAGAGGGGAGGGAACAAGAGAAAGTGGTGGAGTAGTAGTAGTAGCAGTGGTAGTAGTAGCAGTGGTAGTAGTAGCAGTGGTAGTAGTAGCAGTGGTAGTAGTAGCAGTGGTAGTAGTAGGAGTGGAGTCAATCAAATACTACTAAGAAAGAAGAGCACTGCAAGGGAGCTAGTCATTTTGTGTGTGGAGACCACAGTGAGTCATTTTGTGTGTGGAGACCACAGTGAGTCATTCTGTGTGTGGAGACCACAGTGAGTCATTCTGTGTGTGGAGACCACAGTGAGTCATTCTGTGTGTGGAGACCACAGTGAGTCAGTCTGTGTGTGGAGACCACAGTGAGTCAGTCTGTGTGTGGAGACCACAGTGAGTCATTCTGTGTGTGGAGACCACAGTGAGTCATTCTGTGTGTGGAGACCACAGTGAGTCATTCTGTGTGTGGAGACCACAGTGAGTCAGTCTGTGTGTGGAGACCACAGTGAGTCATTCTGTGTGTGGAGACCACAGTGAGTCATTATGTGTGTGGAGACCACAGTGAGTCATTCTGTGTGTGGAGACCACAGTGAGTCATTTTGTGTGTGGAGACCACAGTGAGTCATTTTGTGTGTGGAGACCACAGTGAGTCATTCTGTGTGTGGAGACCACAGTGAGTCATTCTGTGTGTGGAGACCACAGTGAGTCATTTTGTGTGTGGAGACCACAGTGAGTCATTCTGTGTGTGGAGACCACAGTGAGTCAGTCTGTGTGTGGAGACCACAGTGAGTCAGTCTGTGTGTGGAGACCACAGTGAGTCAGTCTGTGTGTGGAGACCACAGTGAGTCAGTCTGTGTGTGGAGACCACAGTGAGTCAGTGTGTGGAGACCACAGTGAGTCAGTCTGTGTGTGGAGACCACAGTGAGTCATTCTGTGTGTGGAGACCACAGTGAGTCATTCTGTGTGTGGAGACCACAGTGAGTCATTCTGTGTGTGGAGACCACAGTGAGTCAGTCTGTGTGTGGAGACCACAGTGAGTCAGTCTGTGTGTGGAGACCACAGTGAGTCAGTCTGTGTGTGGAGACCACAGTGAGTCAGTCTGTGTGTGGAGACCACAGTGAGTCAGTCTGTGTGTGGAGACCACAGTGAGTCAGTCTGTGTGTGGAGACCACAGTGAGTCAGTCTGTGTGTGGAGACCACAGTGAGTCAGTCTGTGTGTGGAGACCACAGTGAGTCAGTCTGTGTGTGGAGACCACAGTGAGTCAGTCTGTGTGTGGAGACCACAGTGAGTCAGTCTGTGTGTGGAGACCACAGTGAGTCAGTCTGTGTGTGGAGACCACAGTGAGTCAGTCTGTGTGTGGAGACCACAGTGAGTCAGTCTGTGTGTGGAGACCACAGTGAGTCAGTCTGTGTGTGGAGACCACAGTGAGTCAGTCTGTGTGTGGAGACCACAGTGAGTCAGTCTGTGTGTGGAGACCACAGTGAGTCAGTCTGTGTGTGGAGACCACAGTGAGTCAGTCTGTGTGTGGAGACCACAGTGAGTCAGTCTGTGTGTGGAGACCACAGTGAGTCAGTCTGTGTGTGGAGACCACAGTGAGTCAGTCTGTGTGTGGAGACCACAGTGAGTCAGTCTGTGTGTGGAGACCACAGTGAGTCAGTCTGCTTGTGGAGACCACAGTGAGTCAGTCTGTGTGTGGAGACCACAGTGAGTCAGTCTGTGTGTGGAGACCACAGTGAGTCAGTCTGTGTGTGGAGACCACAGTGAGTCAGTCTGTGTGTGGAGACCACAGTGAGTCAGTCTGTGTGTGGAGACCACAGTGAGTCAGTCTGTGTGTGGAGACCACAGTGAGTCAGTCTGTGTGTGGAGACCACAGTGAGTCAGTCTGTGTGTGGAGACCACAGTGAGTCAGTCTGTGTGTGGAGACCACAGTGAGTCAGTCTGTGTGTGGAGACTATTGCGCCCCTTGAATTGGGCCTCAATGTATATAATGTATATTTCCATTTTCTATAATTTTTTATTGCTGATATTCTCGATAATAGCTAAATCGTTAATATCTTGCTTTATACTATTATTAGAGAATTATTTGACCTATTTAACTTAGCTCTATATATTAGGTAGGATGTAATATTGTTGTGCTTGAGAGTGTGTAGTAACTGCCTTGGTGTTGGCAAACTACTGTTATGCTGCCGGCGTCTAGTTGCGGGGAGGAGTCAGTCTCTGAACACACCTGAGCTGGGTGGTTGTTCCTCTTTCCTCTCTCTCTCTGGCCTGCTGACCTCGTCGAGTCAACACCTCACTCCATTTCTACTTGTTTGCTCGACATTAGACTCTGTTGGGTAGAGTATGCATTCGTTGGTGAGGCGAATCATACTTCTCAGGACTCTGTGTAACTCTGTTCACAGAGAATAGACTAGACAGTGTTTTTCGACTTTGTTCTGGGTTGTGTGTCACATTGACACTCTGATACAACTCAGGTCTCAAGCTCTAGCTCTGGACCTAATTCGATAAGGCATCTGTGCACCGCCACAGTTTGGGATTGTTTATGCTGAACCTAGTTTCAGTAGAAAGGGAGTTTTGTGACTGTTTTGGAAGATCTACTGATGGTCCCCAGTTAGGGTCGATTTTCTATCTCCTTGTTCCTGACACTGTGTTGCAGTTGCCTGTTATATTGCTGTTCTGCGAATTGGTCATTTTACTGAACAATCAAGCTGTTCTGGTTGTCTGTTTGTTAGTGCAGCTAGCTTACGAGTTGTTCTGTCGTACACTGGTTGAGTCGAGTCTTAGAGTTACCGGGAGAACACTCATACACACATTTATTCTTATTTGTATATATTATTGTAATTACTGACATTGTACCTGATGGTACTTCTGAGTCATTTGTATATATATGCCCTCAGCACAGACTTATTGTATATGAGAGCAGTGTAGGAGCTACCTCCTAATTAACCTCATAATTGATATCTTAATTAATATCTTTATATTTGATTTACTTTGCTACCCTAGATTTTCTCACTTTGATAATAAACCTTATAAATATATCTGTTTGGTTAGTACCCTATCAGTTGCAATCCCCTAAATCTATATAATATGTCGGATAACTGAACCAGGATACTGACTTTGTTGCAAAAGCCCAGTAACAGGCTGGATGCTAGAAGGGCTTTCCTTTCTAGTGTTCACTGGAGATATCTATTATTAATAGATATCGTGTCATTTTGTAACAGAGACCACAGTGAGTCCTTCTGTGTGTGGAGACCACAGTGAGTCCTTCTGTGTGTGGAGACCACAGTGAGTCCTTCTGTGTGTGGAGACCACAGTGAGTCCTTCTGTGTGTGGAGACCACAGTGAGTCCTTCTGTGTGTGGAGACCACAGTGAGTCCTTCTGTGTGTGGAGACCACAGTGAGTCCTTCTGTGTGTGGAGACCACAGTGAGTCCTGTGTGTGGAGACCACAGTGAGTCCTTCTGTGTGTGGAGACCACAGTGAGTCCTTCTGTGTGTGGAGACCACAGTGAGTCCTTCTGTGTGTGGAGACCACAGTGAGTCCTTCTGTGTGTGGAGACCACAGTGAGTCCTTCTGTGTGTGGAGACCACAGTGAGTCCTTCTGTGTGTGGAGACCACAGTGAGTCCTTCTGTGTGTGGAGACCACAGTGAGTCCTTCTGTGTGTGGAGACCACAGTGAGTCCTTCTGTGTGGAGACCACAGTGAGTCCTTCTGTGTGTGGAGACCACAGTGAGTCCTTCTGTGTGTGGAGACCACAGTGAGTCCTTCTGTGTGTGGAGACCACAGTGAGTCCTTCTGTGTGTGGAGACCACAGTGAGTCCTTCTGTGTGTGGAGACCACAGTGAGTCCTTCTGTGTGTGGAGACCACAGTGAGTCCTTCTGTGTGTGGAGACCACAGTGAGTCCTTCTGTGTGTGGAGACCACAGTGAGTCCTTCTGTGTGTGGAGACCACAGTGAGTCCTTCTGTGTGTGGAGACCACAGTGAGTCCTTCTGTGTGTGGAGACCACAGTGAGTCCTTCTGTGTGTGGAGACCACAGTGAGTCCTTCTGTGTGGGGAGACCACAGTGAGTCCTTCTGTGTGGGGAGACCACAGTGAGCCCTTCTGTGTGGGGAGACCACAGTGAGTCCTCCGCGGTCTGTGTGGATGCGAGCGTTGCCCCCCCGGTTTGTGTGGAGTCTACAGCGAGTGAATAAGAGAATTGAGATAATGAATCTTGTGAGACATTCAACTTCCCTGTAGATAATGTGTCGTCAACAGCTTTTCAATATTTATCTAATCATCGCTGTGAATACTGCCCAGGAAACTTGCGCAAGTTTTGTTAAATGTCGTCCATGTTCTTCCCTCAGCTTCTGGGAGACTGTCGTCAAAAATGAGGAACATTTGGAAACTGTCGGGTTTGAAGTCCGATGAAGATACCTAAGTATCTTGAGTTTAGCGTTATTATGGAAAACTTTTCCTTAAGAGGCACGTAAGTTCCACCGTCTTCTTATAACATGTTCATTTTTCCACTATAATTTACCTTGTCCATAATTACTATCGCGTTTGCTTTGTCTGTTTCGTAAGTTGAAGTCTAGGATCTTCCTGAGCGAAGCTCAGACCTCTGCAAAACAATTGTCCTTATAAATTTGTTAAGTTACATCATGAATTAAGCAAACATCCTAGACGTCGCCTTACGAAACAAAGCAAATGCGATGGTAATTATATAGGCAAGGTAGATTATAATAGAAACAATTAACATGTTATTAAAAGACATTTAACTTACGTACCTCTTAGGACAGACAATCCCTGCTCCTTCTTTATTCAAAGCTTTGAAGAAGTTTTTAATTAGGCTGAGCTTGATGTGTAAAGGCGGAAGAAGGATGTCTTTCGGATTAACTAATGACCCGTATTGAACATTCTTCTCGCCTGCCTCATTCGATTCTCGAATTTTCCACCATCATTGAATATAGTGTTGCTTTGTATCTCGACTGTTCCACAAGCACAGGGAACATTACTCTGTGTATCCACCTTGCTGTCACAAAAACAGAAGATTTTCCACCAAAATTTCTCTTACTCGATCAGAGTGAAAAGTTCGTATATTGTGTTATGTTTCTTTAAAGTCTCTAGCGAGAGGTAAAGTTAGACTTGGTAGGGCCTCGCCATTGAGAAGTAAGACTGCCTTCAGACTTATTTTGCTGGAATCGATTAACAAACACCCCATTATAGGAACATGATGTTTACCCATCGCATCGAAAAGTTCATTAATATTACATGAGTAGCATATTGATTCTTTAAATTTAAAGTCAGTTCCTAGGCTTTTCTGCAGCTTTTTGAATAGATTCTTCTACTAGGGAGAAGTTATTTCCGCTGGTCCTATGAGTCCACAGCAGGGTTCGAACCTGTGCGTTATGCATAAAATAACTTTTTTTTTGTGTGATATTATTTTAGGTTTATCTGCTGCATTTAAATGGAATAAGAGGGTGATCATAGCCTAATGATCTACAAGGACTCAGTACTTACCTTTTATCATCAAAGGCAGACATTCCCTTCTTTCAGCTCTGGCAGAAATAAATAAAGTTCGTGCATATATTAAGGTCACTTTGAGTAACTACATGTGGTTCCAGGCTGTTGACTCCAGTCAGTTTATACTCAGGGGCTTCATCATCATCTTATAAGATGATAGTGTTGAAACACGAAGATCTTCTGAATGTTCATTTGGTAAAATATCAAAAAGAAGATACGGACAAATTATTTTTGGATTAGATTTTGATGAAAATCTGGACACTCTTGCGTTACAGAAATATCAATCGGTGATGGGATCCTCTGGTTCCCTCCACACCATCGAGACAGCAGATGGCTTACATGACTTCCCTGCAGCAAACTACTTGCCTAAGCAATTGGATCAAGTCACACAACAGCGATGAGGCTCGCAGGTCTCCAGCTTTCTCACCAGAGTAGCAAAACAGTGTTTTCACAAGAGGCGTAATGTTTGGGGTCTACTTTATCAGAGACCATTTCTCTGAAACAGAAAACATGAAATCCACTACTGATAAAACAGTATCATAAATCCATAAAAATCTAAAAAAATCATAAAATCATCTTCCATGAAATGGAAGTTTAGCGCTTCAATTTTATCATAATCATAATCTTCCATGAAATAACCAAGCAACAATATAGTTGGAGAGTATTTGGGGTAAAGGTGGGGTTCTATTTTCCAGAAGCTGAACCTGATGGAGCAAAACTAAGTTCAGATTTGAATTCAGCCTCTTAATATTAGTTAGAAACATGTTTTAAACGTGAACAGAAACCTTTATCAAATGATGTTAACAGTATAGATTGTAGTACAATAGCGTTACGTACGAGGGGCCGGAAAAATTACTGTATTACCGATGAAATAAACAGTATAGTCATATAGGCTTTTTGGAAATAAGGATTGACGTGAATTTTACGGTATATAACCCTTGTGGTTTAGCGCTTCTTTTGATTATAATTTTAATTTACGGTATATAATTGTTCTTGGCTGATATTAATCCTCTTAAATTGGTTATCCAGCTGGTGCCACTCAGGAAATAGTGGAATCCAAGATGGCTGCAAAGATTGTCGCCGATCATGCATGAATACTAATTCAAATAGATAAATATTAAACATAGTAATCAGATTCATTCTTTCAACAAGCCGGCCGTATGCCACCGAGGCAGGGTGCCCCCCCCAAAAAACTAGTTTCTCATTTTAAATTTAGTAATATACACGGAGAAGGGGTTACTAGCCCCTTGCTGAAGGTATTTTAGTCGTCTCTTACGACACACACGGCTTGTAGAGGAAGAAGTCTGTTACACTGTACCATGGAGTTGTAATCAAATTTACTGATAAAATTCTTTTGAGGTGAGGATCACCTCTCATACTTTAATGCATATATATATATATATAGATGCTGGTAGGATGTTTCCTTTTAAGTAGTATAAAGTAGAGGGAGAGGTTACTGTTATTGAGTGGCACATCCCAGGAAGCCTCACTAAACAATTTTATTGCTTCATAAGGCACTTTTGTTTTGGATAAGATTCAGAGAACATTAACCAAACATTTTATCCAGATCCTATAACTCCCACTTTAATGGTGAATGCAGTATGATCAACAGTAACTGTAATTATTTTGAATATGTGGATTATATTTGATAAATAGGGTTATTTTTACCTCATAAAATCTCTATGTAATAAGAGAGAATATTTCTACTCACAACAACGACTAACTATTGTAATGCCACACCAGTGACATGAAAACAAAAGTCATATTTGAAGCTATAAGGAAATCTTCTGATTCTTTATCATTAAACATTACCCCTAATTAAACCATTAATTAATATACCAATTAATTACATCCTCTGAAATTTAATCAATGCCATCATCATCATTAGCATGAGTTTCATCCTTTGCGTCATCTTCCATATCATTACTGGGAATATAATTATCAATATCCATAATAATTTCCTTCACATTGTGCTTACTTAGGTAATGAAGTGCCTAGAGTGGCGCATCCAGCTGTGACAATGGCTTCACACTGCCCAATTATATGGACTAAATTCTCTACTTGATTTTTTCTTAAATAATTGTTGTGTGGTTTTGAGCAACTCGTCCAGCACTGAGACTGGTTCTAGTTTCTAGGTCTATTTGACCATTGCATTACATCAAGAGTATTTATGAACGCCATAACCCTTGTGTATATCTATCCGGATTCAAACTGCTTAGTAGGACTAACTCACGCTCATTCCTTAGTAAGAAAAGGCCTCCTCCGGCGGGGTTACTGGAATCTCTAAGTTTAGTTTGCTTCATAGGCATATGGTATATACCCAGTTCAACAGCTTCATTTGCATATATTCTGAGCATATAAGTCCAGAAACTATGGTCAGAAAGTAGATAGGTGTCCCTCAACATTCATTAGGGCCACAGCTTGATTTCCTATCTTTAAGTTTCATCATATTTTATCTGTAATACCATCTTTTCCTAATAGTGAGTTACACTCTCAGATAATTCGTCCATCATATGTTGCATATCTTTCAACCCTCTGCCCGATGACTGACAGCTTTCTCATTCATAGTTATTTCAATGGAACGCCAAGAACCATGTATGTGGCACGAAAAAGGTTTTCTAGAATGACGTATCTGTTCGTATATCATACAATAGTTCTTGTTTTGAACGTTTACCGTTCTGTAACATTAAAAATCACTCCAAGATCTCTTTATGAGGCTAAGACAATAATCTGAGACTAGTGGTTCTATATTGCAATGATAAATGCGCCTTAACAGCAAAGAAGTAACGCATCATTGCGTTCACTGTTTACAAGTGAAATGCAACTCTCGTTTCCGTTCATTTCTAAGCAACATCATTATCAATAATTCTAGTTTTATAAAGTGTTCTACCCGGTGTTTTCATTATCTTGTTTCTTTGTGATGTCTCTCATTTCCTGCACAAGTTCATCCGTTTTTTTGACTTCACTCAGAATCTCGGGTAGAATCTTCTCCCCTACAATTCGCAATGATCTTAGACTTTAGGTGAAAATTCTTCCAAGTTAACATCTTTGGCACACTAGCAAAGGCAGCTTTCAAGAATTCCTCCAGTCCTCTGCTAGCCATTATGACTCCTACATTACCAACATAGCTTATGAGAAATTGCCCATTGTACACTAAGTCCTCCAAGATCCTAATGGAGAACTGATGAAACGCTTGATGTTAAGTTGTTTGGTCAGCTGTCTTTATCAGTCTCTTGCTTTTCAACACAGCCATTTTTTTCATAGTGGAAGGAACAAGTGTTATGTTGACCAGGAGAGTGTATATTGGTCTTGTGCACGGCCTCTGTCCCTGTGCACTCTTGAGGGTAGTCATCGTGTTGAAGTCCTCAAATTCTGGTGTAGACATCTTGTGGCAATATTCTTCTCGTAATGACAGGATGTTGCCAGTAAGAATTCGTTATGTTACAGCGTTCTCACAGAGGTTTCCGGCATTTTGGGATGTTTTAGACCGTGATGGTATGAAACCGGATTACAAGGTGGTGTAGACTCTTTAATAGTTTCCTTTAGAGGCTTTTAATTATAACAAAATCATTGCATATCTCCTACTGAAAACGAATGAATGGTGTATTTGCTGATATTCCTGACCATGACATCGTCGTTTTCATCTTTTAAAAAAATCTGAGTACAGTAGGGATAATATCAGGAAAGACTGGATGGATCTGGAGCTAACATAATTTTTCATTAAAATGATTCTGCCGTTTTGATAAGACATCATTGAGACATTAGTTTCCACAATGTGATAAATGACATTCATATACCTTAACCGAATCCTGATACTTTCATTTATCATTGCCGATGTAGTCTAAAAGTTTTTTAAAATGCAGAATCAAAGTAATATTTTGTGTCATCCCCATCAGTTTGATTTATTCTCCCAGTCATGAATCTCTTTGGAGGACAGTCATAGTTTCGGGCCTCTTCTACATGCAAGTCACTTAATTCACCTTGTAGCCTTTCTTGAACTAGATTTTCTCACTCACTCTCAGTTTAAAACAGATTTCGTGAATCGAATCTTTGAAGGACAGTGAAGTTCCTCGGTCTGCAATTCAACAAAGTTAGGTTGTTTGCCATTTCAAAGGATTATTTGGGACATGTTCAATGGAATATAATTCCTCACGGAATAGACGTTGCATTTTTTGAGTTAAAATAATTTGACCTAAAAGCTTTTGTTTTGCTCACACTTTTAGCGCCGAGTAAATGATCGTCACATATGAACAAACTTTTTTTTTTTTGGCAGTTGTTATTATTGGTTTCATTTTCATTTCTGGTTTCATTTTCATTTCGGAGGTATTTAACAGATTCTCTTAAATATTTAGTCTCATTATTATCAGTCAGCAGTAATGGCGTTGGTAAGATATGCGCAAGATGTTTTCAGATTTTTATGATGGGACACTTGAAGACGCACTCTGAAGACTTCATTCACTTCTGATGGGTCACTTGAAGACGCACTCTGAAGACTTCATTCACTTCTGATGGGTCACTTGAAGACGCACTCTGAAGACTTCATTCACTTCTGATGGGTCACTTGAAGACGCACTCTGAAGACTTCATTCACTTCTGATGGGTCACTTGAAGACGCACTCTGAAGACTTCATTCACTTCTGATGGGTCACTTGAAGACGCACTCTGAAGACTTCATTCACTTCTGATGGGTCACTTGAAGACGCACTCTGAAGACTTCATTCACTTCTGATGGGTCACTTGAAGACGCACTCTGAAGACTTCATTCACTTCTGATGGGTCACTTGAAGACGCACTCTGAAGACTTCATTCACTTCTGATGGGTCACTTGAAGACACACTCTGAAGACTTCATTCACTTCTGATGGGTCACTTGAAGACGCACTCTGAAGACTTCATTCACTTCTGATGGGTCACTTGAAGACGCACTCTGAAGACTTCATTCACTTCTGATGGGTCACTTGAAGACGCACTCTGAAGACTTCATTCACTTCTGATGGGTCACTTGAAGACGCACTCTGAAGACTTCATTCACTTCTGATGGGACACGTGAAGACGCACTCTGAAGACTTCATTCACTTCTGATGGGTCACTTGAAGACGCACTATGAAAACTTCATTCACTTCTGGTGGGTCACTTGAAGACGCACTCTGAAGACTTCATTCACTTCTGATGGGTCACTTGAAGACGCACTCTGAAGACTTCATTCACTTCTGATGGGTCACTTGAAGACGCACTCTGAAGACTTCATTCACTTCTGATGGGTCACTTGAAGACGCACTCTGAAGACTTCATTCACTTCTGATGGGTCACTTGAAGACGCACTCTGAAGACTTCATTCACTTCTGATGGGTCACTTGAAGACGCACTCTGAAGACTTCATTCACTTCTGATGGGTCACTTGAAGACGCACTCTGAAGACTTCATTCACTTCTGATGGGTCACTTGAAGACGCACTCTGAAGACTTCATTCACTTCTGATGGGTCACTTGAAGACGCACTCTGAAGACTTCATTCACTTCTGATGGGTCACTTGAAGACGCACTCTGAAGACTTCATTCACTTCTGATGGGTCACTTGAAGACGCACTCTGAAGACTTCATTCACTTCTGATGGGTCACTTGAAGATGCACTCTGAAGACTTCATTCACTTCTGATGGGTCACTTGAAGACGCACTCTGAAGACTTCATTCACTTCTGATGGGTCACTTGAAGACGCACTCTGAAGACTTCATTCACTTCTGATGGGTCACTTGAAGACGCACTCTGAAGACTTCATTCACTTCTGATGGGTCACTTGAAGACGCACTCTGAAGACTTCATTCACTTCTGATGGGTCACTTGAAGACGCACTCTGAAGACTTCATTCACTTCTGATGGGTCACTTGAAGACGCACTCTGAAGACTTCATTCACTTCTGATGGGTCACTTGAAGACGCACTCTGAAGACTTCATTCACTTCTGATGGGTCACTTGAAGACGCACTCTGAAGACTTCATTCACTTCTGATGGGTCACTTGAAGACGCACTCTGAAGACTTCATTCACTTCTGATGGGTCACTTGAAGACGCACTCTGAAGACTTCATTCACTTCTGATGGGTCACTTGAAGACGCACTCTGAAGACTTCATTCACTTCTGTTGGGTCACTTGAAGACGCACTCTGAAGACTTCATTCACTTCTGATGGGTCACTTGAAGACGCACTCTGAAGACTTCATTCACTTCTGATGGGTCACTTGAAGACGCACTCTGAAGACTTCATTCACTTCTGATGGGTCACTTGAAGACGCACTCTGAAGACTTCATTCACTTCTGATGGGTCACTTGAAGACGCACTCTGAAGACTTCATTCACTTCTGATGGGTCACTTGAAGACGCACTCTAAAGACTTCATTCACTTCTGATGGGTCACTTGAAGACGCACTCTGAAGACTTCATTCACTTCTGATGGGTCACTTGAAGACGCACTCTGAAGACTTCATTCACTTCTGATGGGTCACTTGAAGACGCACTCTGAAGACTTCATTCACTTCTGATGGGTCACTTGAAGACGCACTCTGAAGACTTCATTCACTTCTGATGGGTCACTTGAAGACGCACTCTGAAGACTTCATTCACTTCTGATGGGTCACTTGAAGACGCACTCTAAAGACTTCATTCACTTCTGATGGGTCACTTGAAGACGCACTCTGAAGACTTCATTCACTTCTGATGGGTCACTTGAAGACGCACTCTGAAGACTTCATTCACGTCGTTTTGAAAGCAAGATACAACGATAATTAAAAAAAAGCTATCATCGGTAACTGCATTCTAGGAAGGAGTATAACTTTTATTGAAAAAAAAAATCGACATGTGACATGTGAACATGTCTCAACACAGGAATAATTAGAGCGGTAGCTGCATCTGGCACCTATTCACTGACTCATCCAGTCATGACCTGGACATAAACATTGATCTCTTTGACCCGTAAAGCATAAAATTTCGAACTTATTAAATTAAAATACTCTCCATTCCTACAGATATACATCTTTATAAATGTACAGATGGTCGGTGACCACCTTGACAAGTATATTGGATTTTTTAAATTTCTTGATAGCAGTGGCTCGCGTTGGATTTGAATTTTGAAATTCGATAAATATTAACTCATTTCCTAAGACAAGTTATTATGCATTACATTGGGATTATCAGCAAGCATTATCCATTGCTTACTTTATTTAACCTTAGGAATTTCATTACAAACATCCTCGCTAATATTCATTCATCCTCTGTCTGGATGAAGGAAGATCCGGGAAGTGTTGCGACAAATTAAACTTGTAGCAACAATGTGTGTGTCAGCGGAGAGTTGGACAAGAAAAATGTGTTTGTTCTTGTGGGAGGAGAGCGAGGCTTGGCAGCGGACCTCTGCCAGGATCTTCTCCAGTGGCGTGAGTGTCGTGTTGAGAAGTGTTTGGCCGGCGGAGGGGGACGCTTCCTGTGTGTATTCACCTAATTGTGGTTGTAGGGGTCGATTCATAGCTCCTGGCCCCGCCTCTTCACTGGTCGCTACTAGGTCACTCTTCCTGCTCGTTGAGCTTTATCATACCTCTTCTTAAAGCTATGTATAGATCATGTCTCCACTACATCACTTCCTTGACTATTCCACTTCCTGACAACTCTGTGACTGAAGAAATACTTCCTAACATCCCTGTGATTCATCTGAGTCTTCAACTTCCAACTGTGTGAGTGTGAGTGTGTGTGTGTGTGTGTGTGTGTGTGCACTCGCCTAATTGTGGTTGCAGGGGTCGATTCATAGCTCCTGGCCCCGCCTCTTCACTGGTTGCTACTAGGCCCACTCTCCCTGCTCCATGAGCTTTATCATACCTCTTCTTAAAACTAGGTATGGATCCTGCCTCCACTACATCACACCCCAGGTTGTTCTACTTCCTGACAATAATATGACTGAAGAAGTACTTCCTAACATCCCTGTGACTTTTCTGAGTCTTCAGTTTCCAATTGTGACCAGTTGTTGTTGTGTCCCATCTCTGGAACAGCCTGTCTCTGTCCACCTTGTCAATTCCTCTCAGTATTTTATATGTCGTTATCATGTCCCCTTCTGTCCTCCAGTGTCATCAGGTCGGTTTCCTTTACCCTCTCCTCGTAGGACATACTCCTTAGCTCCTCGACTAGTCTTGCTGCAAACCTTTGTGGGTTCCAAGCTGGTGCTGCATACTCAAATATAGGCCTGAACGATTCCTTATTGAGGGTCCTGAACGATTCCTTATTGAGATGTTGGAATGCTATTCTTAGATTTTGTAGTCGACCATATGCTGCAGCAGTTATATGGTTGATGTGCACCTCAGGAGATGTGCCAAGATTTATACTCACCCCGAGATTCTTTTCCTTGAGTGAGGTTTGTAGTCTGGCCCCCTCGACTGTACTCCGTCTGCGGTCTTCTTTGCCCTTCCCAAATCTGCATGACTTTGCACTTGGTGGGGTTGAACTCCAGGAGCTAGTTTCTGGACCAGGCCTGTAGCCTGTTCAGAACTCTTTGTAGTTCTGCCTGGTCCTCGTCCGATTGAATTCTTCTCATCAACTTCACATCTGCAAACAGGGACACTTGAGTCTATTCCTTCCCTCATGTCGTTCACATATATCAGAAACAGCACCGGTCATAGGACTGACCCCTGTGGAACCCCGCTCGTCACAGGCGCCCACTCTTGACACCCCGCCACTTACCATGACTCGCTGTTATCTTCCTGACAGGTATTCCCTAATCCAATGCAGTGCCTTTCCTGCTTTACCTGCCTGGTCCTCCAGCTTATGCACTAATCTCTTGTGTGGAACTGTCAAAAGCTTTCTTACAGTCCAAGAAAACGGAATCTACCCACCCCGCTCTCTTGTCTTACTGCTGTCACCCTGTCATAGAACTCCAGTAGGTTTGTGACACAGGATTTGCCGTCCCTGAAACCGTGCTTGTTGTCGTTGATAAGCTCAATCCATTCTAGGTGTTCCACCACTCTTCTGATAATCTTCTCCATGACTTTTCATACTATACATGTCAGTGACACTGGTCTGTAGTTTAATGCTTCTTGTCTCCTTTAATAAAAATTGAAACTACATTTGCTGTCTATCATACCTCAGGTAGTCGCCCTGTTTCGATAGATGTGTTGAAGGTTGTTGTTAGTGGTAAACATTGCGCTTCTGCTCCCTGTCAGGACCCATGGAGACATGGTATCTGGCCCCCATCGCCTTTGAGGTATCTAGCTCGCTTAGCAGCCTCTTCACTTCTTCCTCGGTTGTATGTATTGTGTCCAACACTTGATGGTGTACCCTACCTCTCTGTCTTTCTGGAGTCCCTTCTGTCTCCTCTGTGAACACTTTGAATCTCATGTTGAGCTACTCACCCTTTTTCAAAAAATACATGAAACATTAAAATCTTTGAAAAATGTACTAAAATGGTATTTTATTGCATATTTCGACGTTTTACAGCGGTTTGAGTGCTTTTCTCGCTTGTTTCTTGTGATCTCTCCTCCTTCATTCCTCATCCTGATTACCTGGTCCTTGACTGTTGTTTTCCTCCTGATGTGGCTGTACAACAGGTTTGGGTCAGATTTAGCTTTCGCTGCTATGTCATTTTCTTATTGTCTTAGTGTGTGTGTGTGTGTGTGTGTGTGTGTGCACTTGCTCAGCTGTTTGTGGTTGCTGGGTTTACCTCTCACATTCTAACCCAACTTCTTCACTAGCTGTTACCGGATTCACTCCCTGCTGGCCTAGTGGATTCTATTCCACCTATTCTAAAACTGTGTACTGATTCTGCTTCAATCACTTTTTATCCAGAAAATGTCGGTTAATAACATCTTTGAGTCTGAAGGTATATTTACTCAGAACTCAGTAGCGTATAAGGATCCGTGAAATAAATAAATAAGGCACAATACCGTGACTGGAACAGTGTAACTTTGTAATGAACCAAGTCAGACCAAAACGTCGTCGTAAGCTGCCCTCTCCTATGTGTGGGTTATTTGTGTACGGTCCTTGAAATGCCATCAAGATCAGTTCTTTGAGTCTCTCCACATAATACATTCACCTTCGTTCTGGAATGAGTTTCATTGACATTTTGTTATGGACGGGTTCCATGCTAGTGTGGCATACTCAAAGATGAGCTTTACGTAATACTTTATTGAGAATTAAGATGGCTACTCTTAGGTCTACTTATCGCATATTCGCCCTGATAGTTTTTCGTCATGATACTCACCTCAGGTGATATGCTCGGTGATATGCTCTCCCCTACCCTCTTTCCTTAGTGGCAGAGAATGTATAAAGAATTACCAAATTCAACAAGTATGCAAAAGAAGCACATGGGTTTGTGCTTGGACCTTTAACTGCTTATCATTGGTGGCAGTCAAGTGTTTTCATTGGTACACAAGACTTGCCCAAATGGAAATAAGTCACTCACTGACCTTTTTTTGGGTTATCTTGGAGGGTTCTCTACACATATGCTGCTATGTATGATAATCTATGTAATTGTGTGTATACCTGAGTAACCTTATTCCCTCACTCTTCTCTCACCCAATACTTACAACACTTTTCGACTATCCCTCGCCAGCCCTCCACACTGTCCCTCGCCAGCCCTCCACACTATCCCTCGCCAGCCCTCCACACTGTCCATCGCCAGCCCTCCACACTGTCCCTCGCCAGCCCTCCACACTGTCCCTCGCCAGCCCTCCACACTGTCCCTCGCCAGCCCTCCACACTGTCCCTCGCCAGCCCTCCACACTATCCCTCGCTATCCCTCCACACTATCCCTCGCCAGCCCTCCACACTGTCCCTCGCTAGCCCTCCACACTGTCCCTCACCAGATATCCACACTGTCCCTCGCCAGCTCTCCACACTGTCCCTCGCCAGCCCTCAACACTGTCCCTCGCCAGCCCTCCACACTATCCCTCGCCAGCCCTCCACACTTCCATCGCCAGCCCTCCACACTGTCCTCGCCAGCCACTCCACACTGTCCTCGCCAGCCCTCCACACTGTTCCTCGCCAGCCCTCCACACTGTCCTCGCCAGCCTCCACACTATCCTCGCCAGCCCTCCACACTATCCTCGCCAGCCTCCACACTGTCCCTCGCTAGCCCTCCACACTGTCCCTCACCAGCCCTCCACACTGTCCCTCGCCAGCACTCCACACTGTCCCTCGCCAGCCCTCAACACTGTCCCTCGCCAGCCCTCCACTATCCTCGCCAGCCCTCCACTATCCTCGCCAGCCCTCCACACTATCCCTCGCCAGCCCTCCACACTATCCCTCGTCAGCCCTCCACACTATCCCTCGTCAGCCCTCCACACTGTCCCTCGTCAGCCCTCCACACTGTCCCTCGCCAGCCCTCCACACTATCCCTCGCCAGCCCTCCACACTATCCCTCGCCAGCCCTCCACACTATCCCTCGCCAGCCCTCCACACTATCCCTCGCCAGCCCTCCACACTATCCCTCGGCAGCCTCCACACTATCCTCGCCAGCCCTCCACACTATCCTCGCCAGCCTCCACACTTCCCTCGCAGCCCTCCACACTTCTCGCAGCCTCACACTTCCTCGCCGCTCCACACTATCCCTCGCCAGCCTCCACACTATCCTCGTCAGCCCTCCACACTATCCCTCGTCAGCCCTCCACACTGTCCCTCGTCAGCCCTCCACACTATCCCTCGTCAGCCCTCCACACTATCCCTCGTCAGCCCTCCACACTGTCCCTCGCAGCCCTCCACACTGTCCCTCGTCAGCCCTCCACACTATCCCTCGTCAGCCCTCGACACTCACCCACCATCTTGCCAATAATATATTTTCCTTGTCAGTCCTTTCCAAACATTTACTTTTCTCTTCACCTCTCATTTCGTTCCACATCTTTCCACCCATTTCCATTCCCTTCCGCCTTTCTCAAACTTTCTACACGTCTTCCATCCTTCCCTACTACTTCTCACCTTTTCACTCGTGTATCAAACTTTCTCTAACTTTCTCGTTTCCTCTCCTTTTTTTCGTTCTCGTTCCTCAAATTCTCTTATGTTCTTTGTCTATCTAATTCTTCCCACATTACATGTTGTATGTGAATGCATGTATATGTATTTTAGTATTCACTTAGGCGTGTTTATCTATTTGTAGTTTACCTGGATAGAGTTCCAGGGGTCAATGCCCCCGCGGCCCGGTCTGTGACCAGGCCTCATGTTGGACCAGAGCCTGATCAACCAGGCTGTTACTGCTGGCCGCACGCAGTCCAACGTACGAACCACAGCCTGACCGACTTTAGGTGCCTGTCCAGTGCCTGCTTGAAGACAGCCAGGGGTCTATTGGTAATCCCCTTTATGTATGCTGGGAGGCAGTTGAATAGTCTTGGGCCCCTGACACTTATTGTGTTGTCTCTCAACGTGCTAGTGGCACCCCTGCTTTTCATTGGGGGGATGTTACATCGCCTGCCGAGTCTTTTGCGTTCGTAGGGAGTGACTCTCGTGTGCAAGTTTGGTACTAATCTCTCGAGAATTTTCCAAGTGTATATAATAATGTATCTCTCCCGCCTGCGTTCTAGGGAGTAAGGGTTTATGAACTTCAAGCGTTCCCAGTAATTGAGGTGGTTTATCGCAGTTATGCGTGCCGTGAAGGTTCTCTGCACATTTTCTAGGTCAGCAATTTCACCTGCCTTGAAAGGTACAGTTAGTGTGCAGCAATATTCCAGCCTAGATAGAACAAGCGACCTGAAAAGTGTCAACATGGGCTTGGCATCCCTGGTTTTGAAGGTTCTCATTATCCATCCTGTCGTTTTTCAGTGGAAAGGGTCGAGTCCGAGCTCCTGACCCCACCTCTTATATGCATTGAACGTTTCACTTGATATGTTTTGCCTCATGGACTCTGTCGTGCCTGCACTTAAAGCTCCGTATGGTGTTTGCTTCCACCACCACAACCTTACATCTCGATCAATTTCATTCACACGTATTTCCAAACAAACCAGTTTCACATTTACATTCTTAATTTTACATGTGCTTTCTTCTTCACTACCTGCTGTCCCTATCTGCTTCATCTTCAAGTTAGGCTTTCTTGTAAGCTCTTATTATATCTTCTCATGTTTTTTTCTTTTCTTTAAGGCTAGCAATTGAATTTTTCATTACTTTTTCTTATAGGTCAGCCCTCTTACCTCCGGGATCAATCGTGTTGCGATTATTTTGACTTCTTCTAATTTCTTAATGTGTATGAATAGGTACGGGATCCGTGCACCGGCCATGTACATGTCGCATATTAATACAATAATTCTTTGATATGTTCTTGTAAACCGTTCTCGGGTTTTCTAGATACGCGAATGTGAAGATATTTCTTTGGAGTTGTTACTTCAGTAATACATTATCATAATTACCCCGGGGACCTTTTCTTTGCTGAATTGTTTCAGAAATGAGTCGTGAAGAATCACGACTACGGTGTTGAACACCAACTCCAAGGCTGAGGGACTCATTACCTCATCTTTGGTATATAGTTCTTCTGTCTTCTAGTTATGTCCTTGAATTTGTATTGATAAAGCCACTGGTTGGCGAAACGTCTACAATAAAGACACCCAGATGTTGCACATGTGTCTATTTTTTCATCTTGTCGGTACTGTATACCATTTATGTACAATCTGTTACAAGGGCTCAAGGTCCCAGGACCGAAACGTTTTCTAATAAATATGTCCTAATGTTTACTCATATGTCTTCCTAAACTAACATCATTAAATATAAATGTCATGGAAGAACACAGATCCAATAAAGCTCTAAAAATGTAACAAAAAAAAGACAAGGACTCGAAATGAAAAGTGAAAGGCATCAGACACACAGAGCTCTTTGAACTTTGCTATGAAAAATTATTTTAAATGTTTGTTAACTAGTCTGTATTATTTGTATTTAAAACAAATATATCAACCTTACTACAGACTGCCTCAGTAACTCTTTGGAATGCTGCTGTTTTCTGGCCATCATAAATTACCATGTAAGTATCAGTGCTAGTGTTGTCCTGGAGGTCAGTGCTCCTGAAGGTGCTAGTGTTGGAGATGGAACAAAAGGGGATGCTAGCACTAGTGCTGAAGATAGAAATGAGACAGGAAAACACGCACCAATATGGAATACATTAGGGAACACAGTCACAAAAAACAAGGCAAACACAAACCAGGCCTATGCAAATATTATGCATTTGGTATCTGCAGGCATGGAATTTCTGGGAAAACAGATGGGACATGCAACTTTGACCACCCCAGAAAATGCCGAGCCCATATGACAACAGGAAAATGCAACCTCCCTTTCTGTAAGCTTTTCCACCCTGAAATGTGTCACTCATCAGTTCAGGAAAGACAGTGCTATATCCTATATTGCCAGGCACACCACCTAAAGGGTATAAGACGACACAGAACATCCAGACCATGGGAAAACCTGGGTAGCCAAAGCCACTCCAGAGAGAGAGAGGTTTTTTAGCGCAAGGAAGAAAAAAAAGCTGGCAGAAATCGTACACCAACTGCAATCATTTCTGGAGTGGAACCACAGTCAATGGCCTCCACTCCAGAACAACAGATATTAGTGCCAGGAAAAAAAGACCCCCTTACCACCAATCCAACGACATTCATCTTTGCAAATATACAGAGTCTAAAGCCAGCAACAAACAACAAGATACCTTACATCCGTGG